>CAUZXS010000324.1:5000-222000 GCA_963585895.1 Sepioteuthis lessoniana | reverse complement strand
TTTCACGAAAACAGAGATTTTTACTGAACTTTAACTAAAAAATGTTACTTTTTCAAGAAATTTATGTTAGTTCAGTTGTATAAATGATTAGTTTTTCATGATATTTCACGTAGATTATCTAGTATATATTTCGGTGTTTTTCAAATGCTTTACTTATGTTAACGTATATATCGTATGCACATACATATGCTCATGAAAGAAAGTATATTTGCAATGTTCTTTTACTAAATTCACATACCAGTTAATAACTTTGTATTTTCACTAAAAGACGTATGAAAATAGAGCTAAAATATATACATTTTAACAATGTTTTACTTAGTATAGCTAGTATAATCTTCAGATTTTTATCCGTGGCTTTTACTATGCTAACAGTATATATCGTAAACACATGCACTGTTTTTGACGAAAACAGAGATTTTTACTGAACTTTAACTAAAAAATGTTACTTTTTCAAGAAATTCCTGTTAGTTCAGTTGTATATATGATTAGTTTTTCATGATATTTCACGTAGATTATCTATTATATATTTCAGTTATTCTCAAAGGCTTTACTTATGTTAACGTATATAACGTATGCACATACATATGCTCATGAAAGAAAGTATATTTGCAATGTTCTTTTACTAAATTCACATACCAGTTAATAACTTTGTATTTTCACTAAAAGACGTATGAAAATAGAGCTAAAATATATACATTTTAACAATGTTTTACTTAGTTTAGCTAGTATAATCTTCAGATTTTTATCCGTGGCTTTTACTATGCTAACAGTATATATCGTAAACATATGCACTGTTTTTCACGAAAACAGAGATTTTTACTGAACTTTAACTAAAAAATGTTACTTTTTCAAGAAATTTATGTTAGTTCAGTTGTATAAATGATGAGTTTTTCATGATATTTCACGTAGATTAACTAGTATGTATTTCAGTTATTCTCAAAGGCTTTACTTATGTTAACGTATATATCGTATGCACATACATATGCTCATGAAAGAAAGTATATTTGCAATGTTCTTTTACTAAATTCACATACCAGTTAATAACTTTGTATTTTCACTAAAAGACGTATGAAAATAGAGCTAAAATACATACATTTTAACAATGTTTTACTTAGTATAGCTAGTATAATCTTCAGATTTTTATCCGTGGCTTTTACTATCCTAACAGGATATATCGTAAACACATGCACTGTTTTTCACGAAAAGAGAGATTGTTACTGAACTTTAACTAAAAAATGTTACTTTTTCAAGAAATTCCTGTTAGTTCAGTTGTATAAATGATGAGTTTTTCATGATATTTCACGTAGATTATCTAGTATATATTTCGGTGTTTTTCAAATGCTTTACTTATGTTAACGTATATATCGTATGCACATACATATGCTCATGAAAGAAAGTATATTTGCAATGTTCTTTTACTAAATTCACATACCAGTTAATAACTTTGTATTTTCACTAAAAGACGTATGAAAATAGGGCTAAAATATATACATTTTAACAATGTTTTACTTAGTTTAGCTTGTATAATCTTCAGATTTTTATCCGTGGCTTTTACTATGCTAACAGTAAACACATGCACTGTTTTTCACGAAAACAGAGATTTTTACTGAACTTTAACTAAAAAATGTTACTTTTTCAAGAAATTCCTGTTAGTTCAGTTGTATATATGATTAGTTTTTCATGATATTTCACGTAGATTATCTAGTATGTATTTCAGTTATTCTCAAAGGCTTTACTTATGTTAACGTATATATCGTATGCACATACATATGCTCTTGAACGAATGTTTATTTGCAATGTTATTTTACTAAATTCACATACCAGTCAATAACTTCGTATTTTCACTAAAACTCGTATGAAAATAGAGCTAAAATACATACATTTTAACAATGTTTTACTTAGTTTAGCTAGTATAATCTTCAGATTTTTATCCGTGGCTTTTACTATGCTAACAGTATATATCGTAAACACATGCACTGTTTTTCACGAAAACAGAGATTTTTACTAAACTTTAACTAAAAAATGTTACTTTTTCAAGAAATTCCTTTTACTTCGGTTGTATAAATGATTAGTTTTTCATGATATTTCACGTAGATTAACTAGTATGTATTTCAGTTATTCTCAAAGGCTTTACTTATGTTAACGTATATATCGTATGCACATACATATGCTCATGAAAGAAAGTATATTTGCAATGTTATTTTACTAAATTCACATACCAGTTAATAACTTTGTATTTTCACTAAAAGACGTATGAAAATAGAGCTAAAATATATACATTTTAACAATGTTTTACTTAGTTTAGCTAGTATAATCTTCAGATTTTTATCCGTGGCTTTTACTATGCTAACAGTACATATCGTAAACACATGCACTGTTTTTCACGAAAACAGAGATTTTTACTGAACTTTAACTAAAAAATGTTACTTTTTCAAGAAATTTATGTTAGTTCAGTTGTATAAATGATTAGTTTTTCATGATATTTCACGTAGATTAACTAGTATGTATTTCAGTTATTCTCAAAGGCTTTACTTATGTTAACGTATATATCGTATGCACATACATATGCTCATGAAAGAAAGTATATTTGCAATGTTCACTTACTAAATTCACATACCAGTTAATAACTTTGTATTTTCACTAAAAGACGTATGAAAATAGAGCTAAAATACATACATTTTAACAATGTTTTACTTAGTATAGCTAGTATTATCTTCAGATTTTTATCCGTGGCTTTTACTATGCTAACAGTATATATCGTAAACACATGCACTGTTTGTCACGAAAACAGAGATTTTTATTGAACTTTAACTAAAAAATGTTACTTTTTCAAGAAATTTATGTTAGTTCAGTTGTATAAATGATGAGTTTTTCATGATATTTCACGTAGATTAACTAGTATGTATTTCAGTTATTCTCAAAGGCTTTACTTATGTTAACGTATATATCGTATGCACATACATATGCTCATGAAAGAAAGTATATTTGCAATGTTCTTTTACTAAATTCACATACCAGTTAATAACTTTGTATTTTCACTAAAAGACGTATGAAAATAGAGCTAAAATACATACATTTTAACAATGTTTTACTTAGTATAGCTAGTATAATCTTCAGATTTTTATCCGTGGCTTTTACTATGCTAACAGGATATATCGTAAACACATGCACTGTTTTTCACAAAAAGAGAGATTGTTACTGAACTTTAACTAAAAAATGTTACTTTTTCAAGAAATTCCTGTTAGTTCAGTTGTATAAATGATGAGTTTTTCATGATATTTCACGTAGATTAACTAGTATGTATTTCAGTTATTCTCAAAGGCTTTACTTATGTTAACGTATATATCGTATGCACATACATATGCTCATGAAAGAAAGTATATTTGCAATGTTCTTTTACTAAATTCACATACCAGTTAATAACTTTGTATTTTCACTAAAAGACGTATGAAAATAAAGCTAAAATACATACATTTTAACAATGTTTTACTTAGTATAGCTAGTATTATCTTCAGATTTTTATCCGTGGCTTTTACTATGCTAACAGTATATATCGTAAACACATGCACTGTTTGTCACGAAAACAGAGATTTTTACTGAACTTTAACTAAAAAATGTTACTTTTTCAAGAAATTTATGTTAGTTCAGTTGTATAAATGATTAGTTTTTCATGATATTTCACGTAGATTATCTAGTATATATTTCGGTGTTTTTCAAATGCTTTACTTATGTTAACGTATATATCGTATGCACATACATATGCTCATGAAAGAAAGTATATTTGCAATGTTCTTTTACTAAATTCACATACCAGTTAATAACTTTGTATTTTCACTAAAAGACGTATGAAAATAGAGCTAAAATATATACATTTTAACAATGTTTTACTTAGTTTAGCTAGTATAATCTTCAGATTTTTATCCGTGGCTTTTACTATGCTAACAGTATATATCGTAAACACATGCACTGTTTTTCACGAAAACAGAGATTTTTACTGAACTTTAACTAAAAAATGTTACTTTTTCAAGAAATTCCTGTTAGTTCAGTTGGGTATATGATTAGTTTTTCATGATATTTCACGTAGATTATCTAGTATGTATTTCAGTTATTCTCAAAGGCTTTACTTATGTTAACGTATATATCGTATGCACATACATATGCTCATGAAAGAAAGTATATTTGCAATGTTCTTTTACTAAATTCACATACCAGTTAATAACTTTGTATTTTCACTAAGAGACGTATGAAAATAGAGCTAAAATACATACATTTTAACAATGTTTTACTTAGTATAGCTAGTATAATCTTCAGATTTTTATCCGTGGCTTTTACTATGCTAACAGTATATATCGTAAACACATGCACTGTTTTTCACGAAAACAGAGATTTTTACTGAACTTTAACTAAAAAATGTTACTTTTTCAAGAAATTTATGTTAGTTCAGTTGTATAAATGATTAGTTTTTCATGATATTTCACGTAGATTATCTAGTATATATTTCGGTGTTTTTCAAATGCTTTACTTATGTTAACGTATATATCGTATGCACATACATATGCTCATGAAAGAAAGTATATTTGCAATGTTCTTTTACTAAATTCACATACCAGTTAATAACTTTGTATTTTCACTAAAAGACGTATGAAAATAGAGCTAAAATATATACATTTTAACAATGTTTTACTTAGTATAGCTAGTATAATCTTCAGATTTTTATCCGTGGCTTTTACTATGCTAACAGTATATATCGTAAACACATGCACTGTTTTTGACGAAAACAGAGATTTTTACTGAACTTTAACTAAAAAATGTTACTTTTTCAAGAAATTCCTGTTAGTTCAGTTGTATATATGATTAGTTTTTCATGATATTTCACGTAGATTATCTATTATATATTTCAGTTATTCTCAAAGGCTTTACTTATGTTAACGTATATATCGTATGCACATACATATGCTCATGAAAGAAAGTATATTTGCAATGTTCTTTTACTAAATTCACATACCAGTTAATAACTTTGTATTTTCACTAAAAGACGTATGAAAATAGAGCTAAAATATATACATTTTAACAATGTTTTACTTAGTTTAGCTAGTATAATCTTCAGATTTTTATCCGTGGCTTTTACTATGCTAACAGTATATATCGTAAACATATGCACTGTTTTTCACGAAAACAGAGATTTTTACTGAACTTTAACTAAAAAATGTTACTTTTTCAAGAAATTTATGTTAGTTCAGTTGTATAAATGATGAGTTTTTCATGATATTTCACGTAGATTAACTAGTATGTATTTCAGTTATTCTCAAAGGCTTTACTTATGTTAACGTATATATCGTATGCACATACATATGCTCATGAAAGAAAGTATATTTGCAATGTTCTTTTACTAAATTCACATACCAGTTAATAACTTTGTATTTTCACTAAAAGACGTATGAAAATAGAGCTAAAATACATACATTTTAACAATGTTTTACTTAGTATAGCTAGTATAATCTTCAGATTTTTATCCGTGGCTTTTACTATCCTAACAGGATATATCGTAAACACATGCACTGTTTTTCACGAAAAGAGAGATTGTTACTGAACTTTAACTAAAAAATGTTACTTTTTCAAGAAATTCCTGTTAGTTCAGTTGTATAAATGATGAGTTTTTCATGATATTTCACGTAGATTATCTAGTATATATTTCGGTGTTTTTCAAATGCTTTACTTATGTTAACGTATATATCGTATGCACATACATATGCTCATGAAAGAAAGTATATTTGCAATGTTCTTTTACTAAATTCACATACCAGTTAATAACTTTGTATTTTCACTAAAAGACGTATGAAAATAGGGCTAAAATATATACATTTTAACAATGTTTTACTTAGTTTAGCTTGTATAATCTTCAGATTTTTATCCGTGGCTTTTACTATGCTAACAGTAAACACATGCACTGTTTTTCACGAAAACAGAGATTTTTACTGAACTTTAACTAAAAAATGTTACTTTTTCAAGAAATTCCTGTTAGTTCAGTTGTATATATGATTAGTTTTTCATGATATTTCACGTAGATTATCTAGTATGTATTTCAGTTATTCTCAAAGGCTTTACTTATGTTAACGTATATATCGTATGCACATACATATGCTCTTGAACGAATGTTTATTTGCAATGTTATTTTACTAAATTCACATACCAGTCAATAACTTCGTATTTTCACTAAAACTCGTATGAAAATAGAGCTAAAATACATACATTTTAACAATGTTTTACTTAGTTTAGCTAGTATAATCTTCAGATTTTTATCCGTGGCTTTTACTATGCTAACAGTATATATCGTAAACACATGCACTGTTTTTCACGAAAACAGAGATTTTTACTAAACTTTAACTAAAAAATGTTACTTTTTCAAGAAATTCCTTTTACTTCGGTTGTATAAATGATTAGTTTTTCATGATATTTCACGTAGATTAACTAGTATGTATTTCAGTTATTCTCAAAGGCTTTACTTATGTTAACGTATATATCGTATGCACATACATATGCTCATGAAAGAAAGTATATTTGCAATGTTATTTTACTAAATTCACATACCAGTTAATAACTTTGTATTTTCACTAAAAGACGTATGAAAATAGAGCTAAAATATATACATTTTAACAATGTTTTACTTAGTTTAGCTAGTATAATCTTCAGATTTTTATCCGTGGCTTTTACTATGCTAACAGTACATATCGTAAACACATGCACTGTTTTTCACGAAAACAGAGATTTTTACTGAACTTTAACTAAAAAATGTTACTTTTTCAAGAAATTTATGTTAGTTCAGTTGTATAAATGATTAGTTTTTCATGATATTTCACGTAGATTAACTAGTATGTATTTCAGTTATTCTCAAAGGCTTTACTTATGTTAACGTATATATCGTATGCACATACATATGCTCATGAAAGAAAGTATATTTGCAATGTTCACTTACTAAATTCACATACCAATTAATAACTTTGTATTTTCACTAAAAGACGTATGAAAATAGAGCTAAAATACATACATTTTAACAATGTTTTACTTAGTTTAGCTAGTATAATCATCAGATCTTTATCCGTGGCTTTTACTATGCTAACAGTATATATCGTAAACACATGCACTGTTTTTCACGAAAACAGAGATTTTTACTGAACTTTAACTAAAAAATGTTACTTTTTCAAGAAATTCCTGTTAGTTCAGTTGTATAAATGATTAGTTTTTCATGATATTTCACGTAGATTAACTAGTATGTATTTCAGTTATTTTCAAAGGCTTTACTTATGTTAACGTATATATCGTATGCACATCCATATGCTCATGAAAGAAAGTATATTTGCAATGTTCTTTTACTAAATTCACATACCAGTTAATAACTTTGTATTTTCACTAAAGACGTATGAAAATAGAGCTAAAATACATACATTTTAACAATGTTTTACTTAGTATAGCTAGTATTATCTTCAGATTTTTATCCGTGGCTTTTACTATGCTAACAGTATATATCGTAAACACATGCACTATTTTAAACGAAAAAAGAGATTGTTACTGAACTTTAACAAAAAAATGTTACTTTTCAAGAAATTCCTGTTAGTTCAGTTGTATAAAGGATTAGTTTTTCATGATATTTTACGTAGATTAACTAGTATATATTTCGGTGTTTTTCAAATGCTTTACTTATGTTAACGTATATATCGTATGCACATACATATGCTCATGAAAGAAAGTATATTTGCAATGTTCTTTTACTAAATTCACATACCAGTTAATAACTTTGTATTTTCACTAAAAGACGTATGAAAATAGAGCTAAAATATATACATTTTAACAATGTTTTACTTAGTTTAGCTAGTATAATCTTCAGATTTTTATCCGTGGCTTTTACTATGCTAACAGTATATATCGTAAACACATGCACTGTTTTTCACGAAAACAGAGATTTTTACTGAACTTTAACTAAAAAATGTTACTTTTTCAAGAAATTCCTGTTAGTTCAGTTGTATAAATGATTAGTTTTTCATGATATTTCACGTAGATTAACTAGTATGTATTTCAGTTATTCTCAAAGGCTTTACTTATGTTAACGTATATATCGTATGCACATACATATGCTCATGAAAGAAAGTATATTTGCAATGTTCTTTTACTAAATTCACATACCACTTAATAACTTTGTATTTTCACTAAGAGACGTATGAAAAGAGAGCTAAAATACATACATTTTAACAATGTTTTACTTAGTATAGCTAGTATAATCTTCAGATTTTTATCCGTGGCTTTTACTATGCTAACAGGATATATCGTAAACATATGCACTGTTTTTACGAAAACAGAGATTTTTACTGAACTTTAACTAAAAAATGTTACTTTTTCAAGAAATTTATGTTAGTTCAGTTGTATAAATGATTAGTTTTTCATGATATTTCACGTAGATTATCTAGTATATATTTCGGTGTTTTTCAAATGCTTTACTTATGTTAACGTATATATCGTATGCACATACATATGCTCATGAAAGAAAGTATATTTGCAATGTTCTTTTACTAAATTCACATACCAGTTAATAACTTTGTATTTTCACTAAAAGACGTATGAAAATAGAGCTAAAATATATACATTTTAACAATGTTTTACTTAGTTTAGCTAGTATAATCTTCAGATTTTTATCCGTGGCTTTTACTATGCTAACAGTATATATCGTAAACACATGCACTGTTTTTGACGAAAACAGAGATTTTTACTGAACTTTAACTAAAAAATGTTACTTTTTCAAGAAATTCCTGTTAGTTCAGTTGTATATATGATTAGTTTTTCATGATATTTCACGTAGATTATCTATTATATATTTCAGTTATTCTCAAAGGCTTTACTTATGTTAACGTATATATCGTATGCACATACATATGCTCATGAAAGAAAGTATATTTGCAATGTTCTTTTACTAAATTCACATACCAGTTAATAACTTTGTATTTTCACTAAAAGACGTATGAAAATAGAGCTAAAATATATACATTTTAACAATGTTTTACTTAGTTTAGCTAGTATAATCTTCAGATTTTTATCCGTGGCTTTTACTATGCTAACAGTATATATCGTAAACATATGCACTGTTTTTCACGAAAACAGAGATTTTTACTGAACTTTAACTAAAAAATGTTACTTTTTCAAGAAATTTATGTTAGTTCAGTTGTATAAATGATGAGTTTTTCATGATATTTCACGTAGATTAACTAGTATGTATTTCAGTTATTCTCAAAGGCTTTACTTATGTTAACGTATATATCGTATGCACATACATATGCTCATGAAAGAAAGTATATTTGCAATGTTTTTTTACTAAATTCACATACCAGTTAATAACTTTGTATTTTCACTAAAAGACGTATGAAAATAGAGCTAAAATACATACATTTTAACAATGTTTTACTTAGTATAGCTAGTATAATCTTCAGATTTTTATCCGTGGCTTTTACTATGCTAACAGGATATATCGTAAACACATGCACTGTTTTTCACGAAAAGAGAGATTGTTACTGAACTTTAACTAAAAAATGTTACTTTTTCAAGAAATTCCTGTTAGTTCAGTTGTATAAATGATGAGTTTTTCATGATATTTCACGTAGATTAACTAGTATGTATTTCAGTTATTCTCAAAGGCTTTACTTATGTTAACGTATATATCGTATGCACATACATATGCTCATGAAAGAAAGTATATTTGCAATGTTCTTTTACTAAATTCACATACCAGTTAATAACTTTGTATTTTCACTAAAAGACGTATGAAAATAGAGCTAAAATACATACATTTTAACAATGTTTTACTTAGTTTAGCTAGTATAATCTTCAGATTTTTATCCGTGGCTTTTACTATGCTAACAGTATATATCGTAAACACATGCACTGTTTTTCACGAAAACAGAGATTTTCACTGAACTTTAACTAAAAAATGTTACTTTTTCAAGAAATTCCTGTTACTTCAGTTGTATAAATGATTAGTTTTTCATGATATTTCACGTAGATTAACTAGTATGTATTTCAGTTATTCTCAAAGGCTTTACTTATGTTAACGTATATATCGTATGCACATACATATGCTCATGAAAGAAAGTATATTTGCAATGTTCTTTTACTAAATTCACATACCAGTTAATAACTTTGTATTTTCACTAAAAGACGTATGAAAATAGAGCTAAAATACATACATTTTAACAATGTTTTACTTAGTATAGCTAGTATTATCTTCAGATTTTTATCCGTGGCTTTTACTATGCTAACAGTATATATCGTAAACACATGCACTATTTTAAACGAAAAAAGAGATTGTTACTGAACTTTAACAAAAAAATGTTACTTTTCAAGAAATTCCTGTTAGTTCAGTTGTATAAAGGATTAGTTTTTCATGATATTTTACGTAGATTAACTAGTATATATTTCGGTGTTTTTCAAATGCTTTACTTATGTTAACGTATATATCGTATGCACATACATATGCTCATGAAAGAAAGTATATTTGCAATGTTCTTTTACTAAATTCACATACCAGTTAATAACTTTGTATTTTCACTAAAAGACGTATGAAAATAGAGCTAAAATATATACATTTTAACAATGTTTTACTTAGTTTAGCTAGTATAATCTTCAGATTTTTATCCGTGGCTTTTACTATGCTAACAGTATATATCGTAAACACATGCACTGTTTTTCACGAAAACAGAGATTTTTACTGAACTTTAACTAAAAAATGTTACTTTTTCAAGAAATTCCTGTTAGTTCAGTTGTATAAATGATTAGTTTTTCATGATATTTCACGTAGATTAACTAGTATGTATTTCAGTTATTCTCAAAGGCTTTACTTATGTTAACGTATATATCGTATGCACATACATATGCTCATGAAAGAAAGTATATTTGCAATGTTCTTTTACTAAATTCACATACCAGTTAATAACTTTGTATTTTCACTAAAAGACGTATGAAAATAGAGCTAAAATATATACATTTTAACAATGTTTTACTTAGTTTAGCTAGTATAATCTTCAGATTTTTATCCGTGGCTTTTACTATGCTAACAGTACATATCGTAAACACATGCACTGTTTTTCACGAAAACAGAGATTTTTACTGAACTTTAACTAAAAAATGTTACTTTTTCAAGAAATTTATGTTAGTTCAGTTGTATAAATGATTAGTTTTTCATGATATTTCACGTAGATTATCTAGTATATATTTCGGTGTTTTTCAAATGCTTTACTTATGTTAACGTATATATCGTATGCACATACATATGCTCATGAAAGAAAGTATATTTGCAATGTTCTTTTACTAAATTCACATACCAGTTAATAACTTTGTATTTTCACTAAAAGACGTATGAAAATAGAGCTAAAATATATACATTTTAACAATGTTTTACTTAGTTTAGCTAGTATAATCTTCAGATTTTTATCCGTGGCTTTTACTATGCTAACAGTATATATCGTAAACACATGCACTGTTTTTGACGAAAACAGAGATTTTTACTGAACTTTAACTAAAAAATGTTACTTTTTCAAGAAATTCCTGTTAGTTCAGTTGTATATATGATTAGTTTTTCATGATATTTCACGTAGATTATCTATTATATATTTCAGTTATTCTCAAAGGCTTTACTTATGTTAACGTATATATCGTATGCACATACATATGCTCATGAAAGAAAGTATATTTGCAATGTTCTTTTACTAAATTCACATACCAGTTAATAACTTTGTATTTTCACTAAAAGACGTATGAAAATAGAGCTAAAATATATACATTTTAACAATGTTTTACTTAGTTTAGCTAGTATAATCTTCAGATTTTTATCCGTGGCTTTTACTATGCTAACAGTATATATCGTAAACATATGCACTGTTTTTCACGAAAACAGAGATTTTTACTGAACTTTAACTAAAAAATGTTACTTTTTCAAGAAATTTATGTTAGTTCAGTTGTATAAATGATGAGTTTTTCATGATATTTCACGTAGATTAACTAGTATGTATTTCAGTTATTCTCAAAGGCTTTACTTATGTTAACGTATATATCGTATGCACATACATATGCTCATGAAAGAAAGTATATTTGCAATGTTCTTTTACTAAATTCACATACCAGTTAATAACTTTGTATTTTCACTAAAAGACGTATGAAAATAGAGCTAAAATACATACATTTTAACAATGTTTTACTTAGTATAGCTAGTATAATCTTCAGATTTTTATCCGTGGCTTTTACTATGCTAACAGGATATATCGTAAACACATGCACTGTTTTTCACGAAAAGAGAGATTGTTACTGAACTTTAACTAAAAAATGTTACTTTTTCAAGAAATTCCTGTTAGTTCAGTTGTATAAATGATGAGTTTTTCATGATATTTCACGTAGATTAACTAGTATGTATTTCAGTTATTCTCAAAGGCTTTACTTATGTTAACGTATATATCGTATGCACATACATATGCTCATGAAAGAAAGTATATTTGCAATGTTCTTTTACTAAATTCACATACCAGTTAATAACTTTGTATTTTCACTAAAAGACGTATGAAAATAGAGCTAAAATACATACATTTTAACAATGTTTTACTTAGTTTAGCTAGTATAATCTTCAGATTTTTATCCGTGGCTTTTACTATGCTAACAGTATATATCGTAAACACATGCACTGTTTTTCACGAAAACAGAGATTTTCACTGAACTTTAACTAAAAAATGTTACTTTTTCAAGAAATTCCTGTTACTTCAGTTGTATAAATGATTAGTTTTTCATGATATTTCACGTAGATTAACTAGTATGTATTTCAGTTATTCTCAAAGGCTTTACTTATGTTAACGTATATATCGTATGCACATACATATGCTCATGAAAGAAAGTATATTTGCAATGTTCTTTTACTAAATTCACATACCAGTTAATAACTTTGTATTTTCACTAAAAGACGTATGAAAATAAAGCTAAAATACATACATTTTAACAATGTTTTACTTAGTATAGCTAGTATTATCTTCAGATTTTTATCCGTGGCTTTTACTATGCTAACAGTATATATCGTAAACACATGCACTGTTTGTCACGAAAACAGAGATTTTTACTGAACTTTAACTAAAAAATGTTACTTTTTCAAGAAATTTATGTTAGTTCAGTTGTATAAATGATTAGTTTTTCATGATATTTCACGTAGATTATCTAGTATATATTTCGGTGTTTTTCAAATGCTTTACTTATGTTAACGTATATATCGTATGCACATACATATGCTCATGAAAGAAAGTATATTTGCAACGTTCTTTTACTAAATTCACATACCAGTTAATAACTTTGTATTTTCACTAAAAGACGTATGAAAATAGGGCTAAAATATATACATTTTAACAATGTTTTACTTAGTTTAGCTAGTATAATCTTCAGATTTTTATCCGTGGCTTTTACTATGCTAACAGTATATATCGTAAACACATGCACTGTTTTTCACGAAAACAGAGATTTTTACTGAACTTTAACTAAAAAATGTTACTTTTTCAAGAAATTCCTGTTAGTTCAGTTGTATATATGATTAGTTTTTCATGATATTTCACGTAGATTATCTAGTATGTATTTCAGTTATTCTCAAAGGCTTTACTTATGTTAACGTATATATCGTATGCACATACATATGCTCATGAACGAATGTTTATTTGCAATGTTATTTTACTAAATTCACATACCAGTCAATAACTTCGTATTTTCACTAAAACTCGTATGAAAATAGAGCTAAAATACATACATTTTAACAATGTTTTACGTAGTATAGCTAGTATAATCTTCAGATTTTTATCCGTGGCTTTTACTATGCTAACAGTATATATCGTAAACACATGCACTGTTTTTCACGAAAACAGAGATTTTTACTGAAATTTAACTAAAAAATGTTACTTTTTCAAGAAATTCCTGTTAGTTCAGTTGTATATATGATTAGTTTTTCATGATATTTCACGTAGATTATCTAGTATGTATTTCAATTATTCTCAAAGTCTTTACTTATGTTAACGTATATATCGTATGCACATACATATGCTCATGAACAAATGTTTATTTGCAATGTTATTTTACTAAATTCACATACCAGTCAATAACTTCGTATTTTCACTAAAACTCGTATGAAAATAGAGCTAAAATACATACATTTTAACAATGTTTTACTTAGTTTAGCTAGTATAATCTTCAGATTTTTATCCGTGGCTTTTACTATGCTAACAGTATATATCGTAAACACATGCACTGTTTTTCACGAAAACAGAGATTTTTACTAAACTTTAACTAAAAAATGTTACTTTTTCAAGAAATTCCTGTTACTTCAGTTGTATAAATGATTAGTTTTTCATGATATTTCACGTAGATTAACTAGTATGTATTTCAGTTATTCTCAAAGGCTTTACTTATGTTAACGTATATATCGTATGCACATACATATGCTCATGAAAGAAAGTATATTTGCAATGTTCTTTTACTAAATTCACATACCAGTTAATAACTTTGTATTTTCACTAAAAGACGTATGAAAATAGAGCTAAAATATATACATTTTAACAATGTTTTACTTAGTTTAGCTAGTATAATCTTCAGATTTTTATCCGTGGCTTTTACTATGCTAACAGTATATATCGTAAACACATGCACTGTTTTTCACGAAAACAGAGATTTTTACTGAACTTTAACTAAAAAATGTTACTTTTTCAAGAAATTTATGTTAGTTCAGTTGTATAAATGATTAGTTTTTCATGATATTTCACGTAGATTAACTAGTATGTATTTCAGTTATTCTCAAAGGCTTTACTTATGTTAACGTATATATCGTATGCACATACATATGCTCATGAAAGAAAGTATATTTGCAATGTTCACTTACTAAATTCACATACCAGTTAATAACTTTGTATTTTCACTAAAAGACGTATGAAAATAGAGCTAAAATACATACATTTTAACAATGTTTTACTTAGTTTAGCTAGTATAATCATCAGATCTTTATCCGTGGCTTTTACTATGCTAACAGTATATATCGTAAACACATGCACTGTTTTTCACGAAAACAGAGATTTTTACTGAACTTTAACTAAAAAATGTTACTTTTTCAAGAAATTCCTGTTAGTTCAGTTGTATAAATGATTAGTTTTTCATGATATTTCACGTAGATTAACTAGTATGTATTTCAGTTATTTTCAAAGGCTTTACTTATGTTAACGTATATATCGTATGCACATCCATATGCTCATGAAAGAAAGTATATTTGCAATGTTCTTTTACTAAATTCACATACCAGTTAATAACTTTGTATTTTCACTAAAGACGTATGAAAATAGAGCTAAAATACATACATTTTAACAATGTTTTACTTAGTATAGCTAGTATTATCTTCAGATTTTTATCCGTGGCTTTTACTATGCTAACAGTATATATCGTAAACACATGCACTATTTTAAACGAAAAAAGAGATTGTTACTGAACTTTAACAAAAAAATGTTACTTTTCAAGAAATTCCTGTTAGTTCAGTTGTATAAAGGATTAGTTTTTCATGATATTTTACGTAGATTAACTAGTATATATTTCGGTGTTTTTCAAATGCTTTACTTATGTTAACGTATATATCGTATGCACATACATATGCTCATGAAAGAAAGTATATTTGCAATGTTCTTTTACTAAATTCACATACCAGTTAATAACTTTGTATTTTCACTAAAAGACGTATGAAAATAGAGCTAAAATACATACATTTTAACAATGTTTTACTTAGTATAGCTAGTATAATCTTCAGATTTTTATCCGTGGCTTTTACTATGCTAACAGTATATATCGTAAACACATGCACTGTTTTTGACGAAAACAGAGATTTTTACTGAACTTTAACTAAAAAATGTTACTTTTTCAAGAAATTTATGTTAGTTCAGTTGTATAAATGATTAGTTTTTCATGATATTTCACGTAGATTATCTAGTATGTATTTCAGTTATTCTCAAAGGCTTTACTTATGTTAACGTATATATCGTATGCACATACATATGCTCATGAAAGAAAGTATATTTGCAATGTTCTTTTACTAAATTCACATACCAGTTAATAACTTTGTATTTTCACTAAAAGACGTATGAAAATAGAGCTAAAATATATACATTTTAACAATGTTTTACTTAGTTTAGCTAGTATAATCTTCAGATTTTTATCCGTGGCTTTTACTATGCTAACAGTATATATCGTAAACACATGCACTGTTTTTCACGAAAACAGAGATTTTTACTAAACTTTAACTAAAAAATGTTACTTTTTCAAGAAATTCCTGTTAGTTCAGTTGTATAAATGATTAGTTTTTCATGATATTTCACGTAGATTAACTAGTATGTATTTCAGTTATTCTCAAAGGCTTTACTTATGTTAACGTATATATCGTATGCACATACATATGCTCATGAAAGAAAGTATATTTGCAATGTTCTTTTACTAAATTCACATACCAGTTAATAACTTTGTATTTTCACTAAAAGACGTATGAAAATAGAGCTAAAATACATACATTTTAACAATGTTTTACTTAGTTTAGCTAGTATAATCTTCAGATTTTTATCCGTGGCTTTTACTATGCTAACAGTATATATCGTAAACACATGCACTGTTTTTCACGAAAACAGAGATTTTTACTGAACTTTAACTAAAAAATGTTACTTTTTTAAGAAATTCCTGTTAGTTCAGTTGTATAAATGATTAGTTTTTCATGATATTTCACGTAGATTATCTAGTATGTATTTCAGTTATTCTCAAAGGCTTTACTTATGTTAACGTATATATCGTATGCACATACATATGCTCATGAAAGAAAGTATATTTGCAATGTTCTTTTACTAAATTCACATACCAGTTAATAACTTTGTATTTTCACTAAAAGACGTATGAAAATAGAGCTAAAATACATACATTTTAACAATGTTTTACTTAGTATAGCTAGTATAATCTTCAGATTTTTATCCGTGGCTTTTACTATGCTAACAGTATATATCGTAAACACATGCACTGTTTTTCACGAAAAGAGAGATTGTTACTGAACTTTAACTAAAAAATGTTACTTTTTCAAGAAATTTATGTTAGTTCAGTTGTATAAATGATTAGTTTTTCATGATATTGCACGTAGATTATCTATTATATATTTCGGTGTTTTTCAAATGCTTTACTTATGTTAACGTATATATCGTATGCACATACATATGCTCATGAAAGAAAGTATATTTGCAATGTTCTTTTACTAAATTCACATACCAGTTAGTAACTTTGTATTTTCACTAAAAGACGTATGAAAATAGAGCTAAAATATATACATTTTAACAATGTTTTACTTAGTTTAGCTAGTATAATCTTCAGATTTTTATCCGTGGCTTTTACTATGCTAACAGTATATATCGTAAACACATGCACTGTTTTTCACGAAAACAGAGATTTTTACTGAACTTTAACTAAAAAATGTTACTTTTTCAAGAAATTCCTGTTAGTTCAGTTGTATAAATGATGAGTTTTTCATGATATTTCACGTAGATTAACTATTATATATTTCGGTTTTTTTCAAATGCTTTACTTATGTTAACGTATATATCGTATGCACATACATATGCTCATGAAAGAAAGTATATTTGCAATGTTCTTTTACTAAATTCACATACCAGTTAATAACTTTGTATTTTCACTAAAAGACGTATGTAAATAGAGCTAAAATACATACATTTTAACAATGTTTTACTTAGTTTAGCTAGTATAATCATCAGATCTTTATCCGTGGCTTTTACTATGCTAACAGTATATATCGTAAACACATGCACTGTTTTTCACGAAAACAGAGATTTTTACTGAACTTTAACTAAAAAATGTTACTTTTTCAAGAAATTCCTGTTAGTTCAGTTGTATAAATGATTAGTTTTTCATGATATTTCACGTAGATTAACTAGTATGTATTTCAGTTATTTTCAAAGGCTTTACTTATGTTAACGTATATATCGTATGCACATCCATATGCTCATGAAAGAAAGTATATTTGCAATGTTCTTTTACTAAATTCACATACCAGTTAATAACTTTGTATTTTCACTAAAGACGTATGAAAATAGAGCTAAAATACATACATTTTAACAATGTTTTACTTAGTATAGCTAGTATTATCTTCAGATTTTTATCCGTGGCTTTTACTATGCTAACAGTATATATCGTAAACACATGCACTATTTTAAACGAAAAAAGAGATTGTTACTGAACTTTAACAAAAAAATGTTACTTTTCAAGAAATTCCTGTTAGTTCAGTTGTATAAAGGATTAGTTTTTCATGATATTTTACGTAGATTAACTAGTATATATTTCGGTGTTTTTCAAATGCTTTACTTATGTTAACGTATATATCGTATGCACATACATATGCTCATGAAAGAAAGTATATTTGCAATGTTCTTTTACTAAATTCACATACCAGTTAATAACTTTGTATTTTCACTAAAAGACGTATGAAAATAGAGCTAAAATACATACATTTTAACAATGTTTTACTTAGTATAGCTAGTATAATCTTCAGATTTTTATCCGTGGCTTTTACTATGCTAACAGTATATATCGTAAACACATGCACTGTTTTTGACGAAAACAGAGATTTTTACTGAACTTTAACTAAAAAATGTTACTTTTTCAAGAAATTTATGTTAGTTCAGTTGTATAAATGATTAGTTTTTCATGATATTTCACGTAGATTATCTAGTATGTATTTCAGTTATTCTCAAAGGCTTTACTTATGTTAACGTATATATCGTATGCACATACATATGCTCATGAAAGAAAGTATATTTGCAATGTTCTTTTACTAAATTCACATACCAGTTAATAACTTTGTATTTTCACTAAAAGACGTATGAAAATAGAGCTAAAATACATACATTTTAACAATGTTTTACTTAGTATAGCTAGTATAATCTTCAGATTTTTATCCGTGGCTTTTACTATGCTAACAGTATATATCGTAAACACATGCACTGTTTTTCACGAAAACATTGATTTTTACTTAACTTTAACTAAAAAATGTTACTTTTTCAAGAAATTCCTGTTAGTTCAGTTGTATAAATGATTAGTTTTTCATGATATTTCACGTAGATTATCTAGTATGTATTTCAGTTATTCTCAAAGGCTTTACTTATGTTAACGTATATATCGTATGCACATACATATGGTCATGAACGAAATTTTATTTGCAATGTTCTTTTACTAAATTCACATACCAGTTAATAACTTTGTATTTTCACTAAAAGACGTATGAAAATAGAGCTAAAATACATACATTTTAACAATGTTTTACTTAGTATAGCTAGTATAATCTTCAGATTTTTATCCGTGGCTTTTACTATGCTAACAGTATATATCGTAAACACATGCACTGTTTTTGACGAAAACAGAGATTTTTACTGAACTTTAACTAAAAAATGTTACTTTTTCAAGAAATTTATGTTAGTTCAGTTGTATAAATGATTAGTTTTTCATGATATTTCACGTAGATTATCTAGTATGTATTTCAGTTATTCTCAAAGGCTTTACTTATGTTAACGTATATATCGTATGCACATACATATGCTCATGAAAGAAAGTATATTTGCAATGTTCTTTTACTAAATTCACATACCAGTTAATAACTTTGTATTTTCACTAAAAGACGTATGAAAATAGAGCTAAAATAGAGATTTTTACTGAACTTTAACAAAAAAATGTTACTTTTCAAGAAATTCCTGTTAGTTCAGTTGTATAAATGATTAGTTTTTCATGATATTTTACGTAGATTAACTAGTATATATTTCGGTGTTTTTCAAATGCTTTACTTATGTTAACGTATGCACATACATATGCTCATGAAAGAAAGTATATTTGCAATGTTCTTTTACTAAATTCACATACCAGTTAATAACTTTGTATTTTCACTAAAAGACGTATGAAAATAGAGCTAAAATACATACATTTTAACAATGTTTTACTTAGTATAGCTAGTATAATCTTCAGATTTTTATCCGTGGCTTTTACTATGCTAACAGTATATATCGTAAACACATGCACTGTTTTTCACGAAAACAGAGATTTTTACTGAACTTTAACTAAAAAATGTTACTTTTTCAAGAAATTCCTGTTAGTTCAGTTGTATAAATGATTAGTTTTTCATGATATTTCACGTAGATTAACTAGTATGTATTTCAGTTATTCTCAAAGGCTTTACTTATGTTAACGTATATATCGTATGCATATACATATGCCCAAGAAAGAAAGTTTATTTGCAATGTTCTTTTACTAAATTCACATACCAGTTAATAACTTCGTATTTTCACTAAAAGACGTATGAAAATAGAGCTAAAATACATACATTTTAACAATGTTTTACTTAGTTTAGCTAGTATAATCTTCAGATTTTTATCCGTGGCTTTTACTATGCTAACAGTATATATCGTAAACACATGCACTGTTTTTCACGAAAACAGAGATTTTTACTGAACTTTAACTAAAAAATGATACTTTTTCAAGAAATTCCTGTTAGTTCAGTTGTATAAATGATTAGTTTTTCATGATATTTCACGTAGATTAACTAGTATGTATTTCAGTTATTCTCAAAGGCTTTACTTATGTTAACGTATATATCGTATGCACATACATATGCTCATGAACGAAAGTTTATTTGCAATGTTCTTTTACTAAATTCACATACCAGTTAATAACTTCGTATTTTCACTAAAAGACGTATGAAAATAGAGCTAAAATACATACATATATACATACGTATATATCGTATGCTCATGAAAGAAAGTATATTTGCAATGTTCTTTTACTAAATTCACATACCAGTTAATAACTTTGTATTTTCACTAAAAGACGTATGAAAATAGAGCTAAAATAGAGATTTTTACTGAACTTTAACAAAAAAATGTTACTTTTCAAGAAATTCCTGTTAGTTCAGTTGTATAAATGATTAGTTTTTCATGATATTTTACGTAGATTAACTAGTATATATTTCCGTGTTTTTCAAATGCTTTACTTATGTTAACGTATGCACATACATATGCTCATGAAAGAAAGTATATTTGCAATGTTCTTTTACTAAATTCACATACCAGTTAATAACTTTGTATTTTCACTAAGAGACGTATGAAAATAGAGCTAAAATACATACATTTTAACAATGTTTTACTTAGTATAGCTAGTATAATCTTCAGATTTTTATCCGTGGCTTTTACTATGCTAACAGTATATATCGTAAACACATGCACTGTTTTTCACGAAAACAGAGATTTTTACTGAACTTTAACTAAAAAATGTTACTTTTTCAAGAAATTTATGTTAGTTCAGTTGTATAAATGATTAGTTTTTCATGATATTTCACGTAGATTATCTAGTATATATTTCGGTGTTTTTCAAATGCTTTACTTATGTTAACGTATATATCGTATGCACATACATATGCTCATGAAAGAAAGTATATTTGCAATGTTCTTTTACTAAATTCACATACCAGTTAATAACTTTGTATTTTCACTAAAAGACGTATGAAAATAGAGCTAAAATATATACATTTTAACAATGTTTTACTTAGTATAGCTAGTATAATCTTCAGATTTTTATCCGTGGCTTTTACTATGCTAACAGTATATATCGTAAACACATGCACTGTTTTTGACGAAAACAGAGATTTTTACTGAACTTTAACTAAAAAATGTTACTTTTTCAAGAAATTCCTGTTAGTTCAGTTGTATATATGATTAGTTTTTCATGATATTTCACGTAGATTATCTATTATATATTTCAGTTATTCTCAAAGGCTTTACTTATGTTAACGTATATAACGTATGCACATACATATGCTCATGAAAGAAAGTATATTTGCAATGTTCTTTTACTAAATTCACATACCAGTTAATAACTTTGTATTTTCACTAAAAGACGTATGAAAATAGAGCTAAAATATATACATTTTAACAATGTTTTACTTAGTTTAGCTAGTATAATCTTCAGATTTTTATCCGTGGCTTTTACTATGCTAACAGTATATATCGTAAACATATGCACTGTTTTTCACGAAAACAGAGATTTTTACTGAACTTTAACTAAAAAATGTTACTTTTTCAAGAAATTTATGTTAGTTCAGTTGTATAAATGATGAGTTTTTCATGATATTTCACGTAGATTAACTAGTATGTATTTCAGTTATTCTCAAAGGCTTTACTTATGTTAACGTATATATCGTATGCACATACATATGCTCATGAAAGAAAGTATATTTGCAATGTTCTTTTACTAAATTCACATACCAGTTAATAACTTTGTATTTTCACTAAAAGACGTATGAAAATAGAGCTAAAATACATACATTTTAACAATGTTTTACTTAGTATAGCTAGTATAATCTTCAGATTTTTATCCGTGGCTTTTACTATCCTAACAGGATATATCGTAAACACATGCACTGTTTTTCACGAAAAGAGAGATTGTTACTGAACTTTAACTAAAAAATGTTACTTTTTCAAGAAATTCCTGTTAGTTCAGTTGTATAAATGATGAGTTTTTCATGATATTTCACGTAGATTATCTAGTATATATTTCGGTGTTTTTCAAATGCTTTACTTATGTTAACGTATATATCGTATGCACATACATATGCTCATGAAAGAAAGTATATTTGCAATGTTCTTTTACTAAATTCACATACCAGTTAATAACTTTGTATTTTCACTAAAAGACGTATGAAAATAGGGCTAAAATATATACATTTTAACAATGTTTTACTTAGTTTAGCTTGTATAATCTTCAGATTTTTATCCGTGGCTTTTACTATGCTAACAGTAAACACATGCACTGTTTTTCACGAAAACAGAGATTTTTACTGAACTTTAACTAAAAAATGTTACTTTTTCAAGAAATTCCTGTTAGTTCAGTTGTATATATGATTAGTTTTTCATGATATTTCACGTAGATTATCTAGTATGTATTTCAGTTATTCTCAAAGGCTTTACTTATGTTAACGTATATATCGTATGCACATACATATGCTCTTGAACGAATGTTTATTTGCAATGTTATTTTACTAAATTCACATACCAGTCAATAACTTCGTATTTTCACTAAAACTCGTATGAAAATAGAGCTAAAATACATACATTTTAACAATGTTTTACTTAGTTTAGCTAGTATAATCTTCAGATTTTTATCCGTGGCTTTTACTATGCTAACAGTATATATCGTAAACACATGCACTGTTTTTCACGAAAACAGAGATTTTTACTAAACTTTAACTAAAAAATGTTACTTTTTCAAGAAATTCCTTTTACTTCGGTTGTATAAATGATTAGTTTTTCATGATATTTCACGTAGATTAACTAGTATGTATTTCAGTTATTCTCAAAGGCTTTACTTATGTTAACGTATATATCGTATGCACATACATATGCTCATGAAAGAAAGTATATTTGCAATGTTATTTTACTAAATTCACATACCAGTTAATAACTTTGTATTTTCACTAAAAGACGTATGAAAATAGAGCTAAAATATATACATTTTAACAATGTTTTACTTAGTTTAGCTAGTATAATCTTCAGATTTTTATCCGTGGCTTTTACTATGCTAACAGTACATATCGTAAACACATGCACTGTTTTTCACGAAAACAGAGATTTTTACTGAACTTTAACTAAAAAATGTTACTTTTTCAAGAAATTTATGTTAGTTCAGTTGTATAAATGATTAGTTTTTCATGATATTTCACGTAGATTAACTAGTATGTATTTCAGTTATTCTCAAAGGCTTTACTTATGTTAACGTATATATCGTATGCACATACATATGCTCATGAAAGAAAGTATATTTGCAATGTTCACTTACTAAATTCACATACCAGTTAATAACTTTGTATTTTCACTAAAAGACGTATGAAAATAGAGCTAAAATACATACATTTTAACAATGTTTTACTTAGTATAGCTAGTATTATCTTCAGATTTTTATCCGTGGCTTTTACTATGCTAACAGTATATATCGTAAACATATGCACTGTTTGTCACGAAAACAGAGATTTTTACTGAACTTTAACTAAAAAATGTTACTTTTTCAAGAAATTTATGTTAGTTCAGTTGTATAAATGATGAGTTTTTCATGATATTTCACGTAGATTAACTAGTATGTATTTCAGTTATTCTCAAAGGCTTTACTTATGTTAACGTATATATCGTATGCACATACATATGCTCATGAAAGAAAGTATATTTGCAATGTTCTTTTACTAAATTCACATACCAGTTAATAACTTTGTATTTTCACTAAAAGACGTATGAAAATAGAGCTAAAATACATACATTTTAACAATGTTTTACTTAGTATAGCTAGTATAATCTTCAGATTTTTATCCGTGGCTTTTACTATGCTAACAGGATATATCGTAAACACATGCACTGTTTTTCACGAAAAGAGAGATTGTTACTGAACTTTAACTAAAAAATGTTACTTTTTCAAGAAATTCCTGTTAGTTCAGTTGTATAAATGATGAGTTTTTCATGATATTTCACGTAGATTAACTAGTATGTATTTCAGTTATTCTCAAAGGCTTTACTTATGTTAACGTATATATCGTATGCACATACATATGCTCATGAAAGAAAGTATATTTGCAATGTTCTTTTACTAAATTCACATACCAGTTAATAACTTTGTATTTTCACTAAAAGACGTATGAAAATAAAGCTAAAATACATACATTTTAACAATGTTTTACTTAGTATAGCTAGTATTATCTTCAGATTTTTATCCGTGGCTTTTACTATGCTAACAGTATATATCGTAAACACATGCACTGTTTGTCACGAAAACAGAGATTTTTACTGAACTTTAACTAAAAAATGTTACTTTTTCAAGAAATTTATGTTAGTTCAGTTGTATAAATGATTAGTTTTTCATGATATTTCACGTAGATTATCTAGTATATATTTCGGTGTTTTTCAAATGCTTTACTTATGTTAACGTATATATCGTATGCACATACATATGCTCATGAAAGAAAGTATATTTGCAATGTTCTTTTACTAAATTCACATACCAGTTAATAACTTTGTATTTTCACTAAAAGACGTATGAAAATAGAGCTAAAATATATACATTTTAACAATGTTTTACTTAGTTTAGCTAGTATAATCTTCAGATTTTTATCCGTGGCTTTTACTATGCTAACAGTATATATCGTAAACACATGCACTGTTTTTCACGAAAACAGAGATTTTTACTGAACTTTAACTAAAAAATGTTACTTTTTCAAGAAATTCCTGTTAGTTCAGTTGGGTATATGATTAGTTTTTCATGATATTTCACGTAGATTATCTAGTATGTATTTCAGTTATTCTCAAAGGCTTTACTCATGTTAACGTATATATCGTATGCACATACATATGCTCATGAAAGAAAGTATATTTGCAATGTTCTTTTACTAAATTCACATACCAGTTAATAACTTTGTATTTTCACTAAGAGACGTATGAAAATAGAGCTAAAATACATACATTTTAACAATGTTTTACTTAGTATAGCTAGTATAATCTTCAGATTTTTATCCGTGGCTTTTACTATGCTAACAGTATATATCGTAAACACATGCACTGTTTTTCACGAAAACAGAGATTTTTACTGAACTTTAACTAAAAAATGTTACTTTTTCAAGAAATTTATGTTAGTTCAGTTGTATAAATGATTAGTTTTTCATGATATTTCACGTAGATTATCTAGTATATATTTCGGTGTTTTTCAAATGCTTTACTTATGTTAACGTATATATCGTATGCACATACATATGCTCATGAAAGAAAGTATATTTGCAATGTTCTTTTACTAAATTCACATACCAGTTAATAACTTTGTATTTTCACTAAAAGACGTATGAAAATAGAGCTAAAATATATACATTTTAACAATGTTTTACTTAGTATAGCTAGTATAATCTTCAGATTTTTATCCGTGGCTTTTACTATGCTAACAGTATATATCGTAAACACATGCACTGTTTTTGACGAAAACAGAGATTTTTACTGAACTTTAACTAAAAAATGTTACTTTTTCAAGAAATTCCTGTTAGTTCAGTTGTATATATGATTAGTTTTTCATGATATTTCACGTAGATTATCTATTATATATTTCAGTTATTCTCAAAGGCTTTACTTATGTTAACGTATATATCGTATGCACATACATATGCTCATGAAAGAAAGTATATTTGCAATGTTCTTTTACTAAATTCACATACCAGTTAATAACTTTGTATTTTCACTAAAAGACGTATGAAAATAGAGCTAAAATATATACATTTTAACAATGTTTTACTTAGTTTAGCTAGTATAATCTTCAGATTTTTATCCGTGGCTTTTACTATGCTAACAGTATATATCGTAAACATATGCACTGTTTTTCACGAAAACAGAGATTTTTACTGAACTTTAACTAAAAAATGTTACTTTTTCAAGAAATTTATGTTAGTTCAGTTGTATAAATGATGAGTTTTTCATGATATTTCACGTAGATTAACTAGTATGTATTTCAGTTATTCTCAAAGGCTTTACTTATGTTAACGTATATATCGTATGCACATACATATGCTCATGAAAGAAAGTATATTTGCAATGTTCTTTTACTAAATTCACATACCAGTTAATAACTTTGTATTTTCACTAAAAGACGTATGAAAATAGAGCTAAAATACATACATTTTAACAATGTTTTACTTAGTATAGCTAGTATAATCTTCAGATTTTTATCCGTGGCTTTTACTATCCTAACAGGATATATCGTAAACACATGCACTGTTTTTCACGAAAAGAGAGATTGTTACTGAACTTTAACTAAAAAATGTTACTTTTTCAAGAAATTCCTGTTAGTTCAGTTGTATAAATGATGAGTTTTTCATGATATTTCACGTAGATTATCTAGTATATATTTCGGTGTTTTTCAAATGCTTTACTTATGTTAACGTATATATCGTATGCACATACATATGCTCATGAAAGAAAGTATATTTGCAATGTTCTTTTACTAAATTCACATACCAGTTAATAACTTTGTATTTTCACTAAAAGACGTATGAAAATAGGGCTAAAATATATACATTTTAACAATGTTTTACTTAGTTTAGCTTGTATAATCTTCAGATTTTTATCCGTGGCTTTTACTATGCTAACAGTAAACACATGCACTGTTTTTCACGAAAACAGAGATTTTTACTGAACTTTAACTAAAAAATGTTACTTTTTCAAGAAATTCCTGTTAGTTCAGTTGTATATATGATTAGTTTTTCATGATATTTCACGTAGATTATCTAGTATGTATTTCAGTTATTCTCAAAGGCTTTACTTATGTTAACGTATATATCGTATGCACATACATATGCTCTTGAACGAATGTTTATTTGCAATGTTATTTTACTAAATTCACATACCAGTCAATAACTTCGTATTTTCACTAAAACTCGTATGAAAATAGAGCTAAAATACATACATTTTAACAATGTTTTACTTAGTTTAGCTAGTATAATCTTCAGATTTTTATCCGTGGCTTTTACTATGCTAACAGTATATATCGTAAACACATGCACTGTTTTTCACGAAAACAGAGATTTTTACTAAACTTTAACTAAAAAATGTTACTTTTTCAAGAAATTCCTTTTACTTCGGTTGTATAAATGATTAGTTTTTCATGATATTTCACGTAGATTAACTAGTATGTATTTCAGTTATTCTCAAAGGCTTTACTTATGTTAACGTATATATCGTATGCACATACATATGCTCATGAAAGAAAGTATATTTGCAATGTTATTTTACTAAATTCACATACCAGTTAATAACTTTGTATTTTCACTAAAAGACGTATGAAAATAGAGCTAAAATATATACATTTTAACAATGTTTTACTTAGTTTAGCTAGTATAATCTTCAGATTTTTATCCGTGGCTTTTACTATGCTAACAGTACATATCGTAAACACATGCACTGTTTTTCACGAAAACAGAGATTTTTACTGAACTTTAACTAAAAAATGTTACTTTTTCAAGAAATTTATGTTAGTTCAGTTGTATAAATGATTAGTTTTTCATGATATTTCACGTAGATTAACTAGTATGTATTTCAGTTATTCTCAAAGGCTTTACTTATGTTAACGTATATATCGTATGCACATACATATGCTCATGAAAGAAAGTATATTTGCAATGTTCACTTACTAAATTCACATACCAGTTAATAACTTTGTATTTTCACTAAAAGACGTATGAAAATAGAGCTAAAATACATACATTTTAACAATGTTTTACTTAGTTTAGCTAGTATAATCATCAGATCTTTATCCGTGGCTTTTACTATGCTAACAGTATATATCGTAAACACATGCACTGTTTTTCACGAAAACAGAGATTTTTACTGAACTTTAACTAAAAAATGTTACTTTTTCAAGAAATTCCTGTTAGTTCAGTTGTATAAATGATTAGTTTTTCATGATATTTCACGTAGATTAACTAGTATGTATTTCAGTTATTTTCAAAGGCTTTACTTATGTTAACGTATATATCGTATGCACATCCATATGCTCATGAAAGAAAGTATATTTGCAATGTTCTTTTACTAAATTCACATACCAGTTAATAACTTTGTATTTTCACTAAAGACGTATGAAAATAGAGCTAAAATACATACATTTTAACAATGTTTTACTTAGTATAGCTAGTATTATCTTCAGATTTTTATCCGTGGCTTTTACTATGCTAACAGTATATATCGTAAACACATGCACTATTTTAAACGAAAAAAGAGATTGTTACTGAACTTTAACAAAAAAATGTTACTTTTCAAGAAATTCCTGTTAGTTCAGTTGTATAAAGGATTAGTTTTTCATGATATTTTACGTAGATTAACTAGTATATATTTCGGTGTTTTTCAAATGCTTTACTTATGTTAACGTATATATCGTATGCACATACATATGCTCATGAAAGAAAGTATATTTGCAATGTTCTTTTACTAAATTCACATACCAGTTAATAACTTTGTATTTTCACTAAAAGACGTATGAAAATAGAGCTAAAATATATACATTTTAACAATGTTTTACTTAGTTTAGCTAGTATAATCTTCAGATTTTTATCCGTGGCTTTTACTATGCTAACAGTATATATCGTAAACACATGCACTGTTTTTCACGAAAACAGAGATTTTTACTGAACTTTAACTAAAAAATGTTACTTTTTCAAGAAATTCCTGTTAGTTCAGTTGTATAAATGATTAGTTTTTCATGATATTTCACGTAGATTAACTAGTATGTATTTCAGTTATTCTCAAAGGCTTTACTTATGTTAACGTATATATCGTATGCACATACATATGCTCATGAAAGAAAGTATATTTGCAATGTTCTTTTACTAAATTCACATACCACTTAATAACTTTGTATTTTCACTAAGAGACGTATGAAAAGAGAGCTAAAATACATACATTTTAACAATGTTTTACTTAGTATAGCTAGTATAATCTTCAGATTTTTATCCGTGGCTTTTACTATGCTAACAGGATATATCGTAAACATATGCACTGTTTTTACGAAAACAGAGATTTTTACTGAACTTTAACTAAAAAATGTTACTTTTTCAAGAAATTTATGTTAGTTCAGTTGTATAAATGATTAGTTTTTCATGATATTTCACGTAGATTATCTAGTATATATTTCGGTGTTTTTCAAATGCTTTACTTATGTTAACGTATATATCGTATGCACATACATATGCTCATGAAAGAAAGTATATTTGCAATGTTCTTTTACTAAATTCACATACCAGTTAATAACTTTGTATTTTCACTAAAAGACGTATGAAAATAGAGCTAAAATATATACATTTTAACAATGTTTTACTTAGTTTAGCTAGTATAATCTTCAGATTTTTATCCGTGGCTTTTACTATGCTAACAGTATATATCGTAAACACATGCACTGTTTTTGACGAAAACAGAGATTTTTACTGAACTTTAACTAAAAAATGTTACTTTTTCAAGAAATTCCTGTTAGTTCAGTTGTATATATGATTAGTTTTTCATGATATTTCACGTAGATTATCTATTATATATTTCAGTTATTCTCAAAGGCTTTACTTATGTTAACGTATATATCGTATGCACATACATATGCTCATGAAAGAAAGTATATTTGCAATGTTCTTTTACTAAATTCACATACCAGTTAATAACTTTGTATTTTCACTAAAAGACGTATGAAAATAGAGCTAAAATATATACATTTTAACAATGTTTTACTTAGTTTAGCTAGTATAATCTTCAGATTTTTATCCGTGGCTTTTACTATGCTAACAGTATATATCGTAAACATATGCACTGTTTTTCACGAAAACAGAGATTTTTACTGAACTTTAACTAAAAAATGTTACTTTTTCAAGAAATTTATGTTAGTTCAGTTGTATAAATGATGAGTTTTTCATGATATTTCACGTAGATTAACTAGTATGTATTTCAGTTATTCTCAAAGGCTTTACTTATGTTAACGTATATATCGTATGCACATACATATGCTCATGAAAGAAAGTATATTTGCAATGTTTTTTTACTAAATTCACATACCAGTTAATAACTTTGTATTTTCACTAAAAGACGTATGAAAATAGAGCTAAAATACATACATTTTAACAATGTTTTACTTAGTATAGCTAGTATAATCTTCAGATTTTTATCCGTGGCTTTTACTATGCTAACAGGATATATCGTAAACACATGCACTGTTTTTCACGAAAAGAGAGATTGTTACTGAACTTTAACTAAAAAATGTTACTTTTTCAAGAAATTCCTGTTAGTTCAGTTGTATAAATGATGAGTTTTTCATGATATTTCACGTAGATTAACTAGTATGTATTTCAGTTATTCTCAAAGGCTTTACTTATGTTAACGTATATATCGTATGCACATACATATGCTCATGAAAGAAAGTATATTTGCAATGTTCTTTTACTAAATTCACATACCAGTTAATAACTTTGTATTTTCACTAAAAGACGTATGAAAATAGAGCTAAAATACATACATTTTAACAATGTTTTACTTAGTTTAGCTAGTATAATCTTCAGATTTTTATCCGTGGCTTTTACTATGCTAACAGTATATATCGTAAACACATGCACTGTTTTTCACGAAAACAGAGATTTTCACTGAACTTTAACTAAAAAATGTTACTTTTTCAAGAAATTCCTGTTACTTCAGTTGTATAAATGATTAGTTTTTCATGATATTTCACGTAGATTAACTAGTATGTATTTCAGTTATTCTCAAAGGCTTTACTTATGTTAACGTATATATCGTATGCACATACATATGCTCATGAAAGAAAGTATATTTGCAATGTTCTTTTACTAAATTCACATACCAGTTAATAACTTTGTATTTTCACTAAAAGACGTATGAAAATAGAGCTAAAATACATACATTTTAACAATGTTTTACTTAGTATAGCTAGTATTATCTTCAGATTTTTATCCGTGGCTTTTACTATGCTAACAGTATATATCGTAAACACATGCACTGTTTGTCACGAAAACAGAGATTTTTACTGAACTTTAACTAAAAAATGTTACTTTTTCAAGAAATTTATGTTAGTTCAGTTGTATAAATGATGAGTTTTTCATGATATTTCACGTAGATTAACTAGTATGTATTTCAGTTATTCTCAAAGGCTTTACTTATGTTAACGTATATATCGTATGCACATACATATGCTCATGAAAGAAAGTATATTTGCAATGTTCTTTTACTAAATTCACATACCAGTTAATAACTTTGTATTTTCACTAAAAGACGTATGAAAATAGAGCTAAAATACATACATTTTAACAATGTTTTACTTAGTATAGCTAGTATTATCTTCAGATTTTTATCCGTGGCTTTTACTATGCTAACAGTATATATCGTAAACACATGCACTATTTTAAACGAAAAAAGAGATTGTTACTGAACTTTAACAAAAAAATGTTACTTTTCAAGAAATTCCTGTTAGTTCAGTTGTATAAAGGATTAGTTTTTCATGATATTTTACGTAGATTAACTAGTATATATTTCGGTGTTTTTCAAATGCTTTACTTATGTTAACGTATATATCGTATGCACATACATATGCTCATGAAAGAAAGTATATTTGCAATGTTCTTTTACTAAATTCACATACCAGTTAATAACTTTGTATTTTCACTAAAAGACGTATGAAAATAGAGCTAAAATATATACATTTTAACAATGTTTTACTTAGTTTAGCTAGTATAATCTTCAGATTTTTATCCGTGGCTTTTACTATGCTAACAGTATATATCGTAAACACATGCACTGTTTTTCACGAAAACAGAGATTTTTACTGAACTTTAACTAAAAAATGTTACTTTTTCAAGAAATTCCTGTTAGTTCAGTTGTATAAATGATTAGTTTTTCATGATATTTCACGTAGATTAACTAGTATGTATTTCAGTTATTCTCAAAGGCTTTACTTATGTTAACGTATATATCGTATGCACATACATATGCTCATGAAAGAAAGTATATTTGCAATGTTCTTTTACTAAATTCACATACCACTTAATAACTTTGTATTTTCACTAAGAGACGTATGAAAAGAGAGCTAAAATACATACATTTTAACAATGTTTTACTTAGTATAGCTAGTATAATCTTCAGATTTTTATCCGTGGCTTTTACTATGCTAACAGGATATATCGTAAACATATGCACTGTTTTTACGAAAACAGAGATTTTTACTGAACTTTAACTAAAAAATGTTACTTTTTCAAGAAATTTATGTTAGTTCAGTTGTATAAATGATTAGTTTTTCATGATATTTCACGTAGATTATCTAGTATATATTTCGGTGTTTTTCAAATGCTTTACTTATGTTAACGTATATATCGTATGCACATACATATGCTCATGAAAGAAAGTATATTTGCAATGTTCTTTTACTAAATTCACATACCAGTTAATAACTTTGTATTTTCACTAAAAGACGTATGAAAATAGAGCTAAAATATATACATTTTAACAATGTTTTACTTAGTTTAGCTAGTATAATCTTCAGATTTTTATCCGTGGCTTTTACTATGCTAACAGTATATATCGTAAACACATGCACTGTTTTTGACGAAAACAGAGATTTTTACTGAACTTTAACTAAAAAATGTTACTTTTTCAAGAAATTCCTGTTAGTTCAGTTGTATATATGATTAGTTTTTCATGATATTTCACGTAGATTATCTATTATATATTTCAGTTATTCTCAAAGGCTTTACTTATGTTAACGTATATATCGTATGCACATACATATGCTCATGAAAGAAAGTATATTTGCAATGTTCTTTTACTAAATTCACATACCAGTTAATAACTTTGTATTTTCACTAAAAGACGTATGAAAATAGAGCTAAAATATATACATTTTAACAATGTTTTACTTAGTTTAGCTAGTATAATCTTCAGATTTTTATCCGTGGCTTTTACTATGCTAACAGTATATATCGTAAACACATGCACTGTTTGTCACGAAAACAGAGATTTTTACTGAACTTTAACTAAAAAATGTTACTTTTTCAAGAAATTTATGTTAGTTCAGTTGTATAAATGATTAGTTTTTCATGATATTTCACGTAGATTATCTAGTATATATTTCGGTGTTTTTCAAATGCTTTACTTATGTTAACGTATATATCGTATGCACATACATATGCTCATGAAAGAAAGTATATTTGCAACGTTCTTTTACTAAATTCACATACCAGTTAATAACTTTGTATTTTCACTAAAAGACGTATGAAAATAGGGCTAAAATATATACATTTTAACAATGTTTTACTTAGTTTAGCTAGTATAATCTTCAGATTTTTATCCGTGGCTTTTACTATGCTAACAGTATATATCGTAAACACATGCACTGTTTTTCACGAAAACAGAGATTTTTACTGAACTTTAACTAAAAAATGTTACTTTTTCAAGAAATTCCTGTTAGTTCAGTTGTATATATGATTAGTTTTTCATGATATTTCACGTAGATTATCTAGTATGTATTTCAGTTATTCTCAAAGGCTTTACTTATGTTAACGTATATATCGTATGCACATACATATGCTCATGAACGAATGTTTATTTGCAATGTTATTTTACTAAATTCACATACCAGTCAATAACTTCGTATTTTCACTAAAACTCGTATGAAAATAGAGCTAAAATACATACATTTTAACAATGTTTTACGTAGTATAGCTAGTATAATCTTCAGATTTTTATCCGTGGCTTTTACTATGCTAACAGTATATATCGTAAACACATGCACTGTTTTTCACGAAAACAGAGATTTTTACTGAAATTTAACTAAAAAATGTTACTTTTTCAAGAAATTCCTGTTAGTTCAGTTGTATATATGATTAGTTTTTCATGATATTTCACGTAGATTATCTAGTATGTATTTCAATTATTCTCAAAGTCTTTACTTATGTTAACGTATATATCGTATGCACATACATATGCTCATGAACAAATGTTTATTTGCAATGTTATTTTACTAAATTCACATACCAGTCAATAACTTCGTATTTTCACTAAAACTCGTATGAAAATAGAGCTAAAATACATACATTTTAACAATGTTTTACTTAGTTTAGCTAGTATAATCTTCAGATTTTTATCCGTGGCTTTTACTATGCTAACAGTATATATCGTAAACACATGCACTGTTTTTCACGAAAACAGAGATTTTTACTAAACTTTAACTAAAAAATGTTACTTTTTCAAGAAATTCCTGTTACTTCAGTTGTATAAATGATTAGTTTTTCATGATATTTCACGTAGATTAACTAGTATGTATTTCAGTTATTCTCAAAGGCTTTACTTATGTTAACGTATATATCGTATGCACATACATATGCTCATGAAAGAAAGTATATTTGCAATGTTCTTTTACTAAATTCACATACCAGTTAATAACTTTGTATTTTCACTAAAAGACGTATGAAAATAGAGCTAAAATATATACATTTTAACAATGTTTTACTTAGTTTAGCTAGTATAATCTTCAGATTTTTATCCGTGGCTTTTACTATGCTAACAGTATATATCGTAAACACATGCACTGTTTTTCACGAAAACAGAGATTTTTACTGAACTTTAACTAAAAAATGTTACTTTTTCAAGAAATTTATGTTAGTTCAGTTGTATAAATGATTAGTTTTTCATGATATTTCACGTAGATTAACTAGTATGTATTTCAGTTATTCTCAAAGGCTTTACTTATGTTAACGTATATATCGTATGCACATACATATGCTCATGAAAGAAAGTATATTTGCAATGTTCACTTACTAAATTCACATACCAGTTAATAACTTTGTATTTTCACTAAAAGACGTATGAAAATAGAGCTAAAATACATACATTTTAACAATGTTTTACTTAGTTTAGCTAGTATAATCATCAGATCTTTATCCGTGGCTTTTACTATGCTAACAGTATATATCGTAAACACATGCACTGTTTTTCACGAAAACAGAGATTTTTACTGAACTTTAACTAAAAAATGTTACTTTTTCAAGAAATTCCTGTTAGTTCAGTTGTATAAATGATTAGTTTTTCATGATATTTCACGTAGATTAACTAGTATGTATTTCAGTTATTTTCAAAGGCTTTACTTATGTTAACGTATATATCGTATGCACATCCATATGCTCATGAAAGAAAGTATATTTGCAATGTTCTTTTACTAAATTCACATACCAGTTAATAACTTTGTATTTTCACTAAAGACGTATGAAAATAGAGCTAAAATACATACATTTTAACAATGTTTTACTTAGTATAGCTAGTATTATCTTCAGATTTTTATCCGTGGCTTTTACTATGCTAACAGTATATATCGTAAACACATGCACTATTTTAAACGAAAAAAGAGATTGTTACTGAACTTTAACAAAAAAATGTTACTTTTCAAGAAATTCCTGTTAGTTCAGTTGTATAAAGGATTAGTTTTTCATGATATTTTACGTAGATTAACTAGTATATATTTCGGTGTTTTTCAAATGCTTTACTTATGTTAACGTATATATCGTATGCACATACATATGCTCATGAAAGAAAGTATATTTGCAATGTTCTTTTACTAAATTCACATACCAGTTAATAACTTTGTATTTTCACTAAAAGACGTATGAAAATAGAGCTAAAATACATACATTTTAACAATGTTTTACTTAGTATAGCTAGTATAATCTTCAGATTTTTATCCGTGGCTTTTACTATGCTAACAGTATATATCGTAAACACATGCACTGTTTTTGACGAAAACAGAGATTTTTACTGAACTTTAACTAAAAAATGTTACTTTTTCAAGAAATTTATGTTAGTTCAGTTGTATAAATGATTAGTTTTTCATGATATTTCACGTAGATTATCTAGTATGTATTTCAGTTATTCTCAAAGGCTTTACTTATGTTAACGTATATATCGTATGCACATACATATGCTCATGAAAGAAAGTATATTTGCAATGTTCTTTTACTAAATTCACATACCAGTTAATAACTTTGTATTTTCACTAAAAGACGTATGAAAATAGAGCTAAAATATATACATTTTAACAATGTTTTACTTAGTTTAGCTAGTATAATCTTCAGATTTTTATCCGTGGCTTTTACTATGCTAACAGTATATATCGTAAACACATGCACTGTTTTTCACGAAAACAGAGATTTTTACTAAACTTTAACTAAAAAATGTTACTTTTTCAAGAAATTCCTGTTAGTTCAGTTGTATAAATGATTAGTTTTTCATGATATTTCACGTAGATTAACTAGTATGTATTTCAGTTATTCTCAAAGGCTTTACTTATGTTAACGTATATATCGTATGCACATACATATGCTCATGAAAGAAAGTATATTTGCAATGTTCTTTTACTAAATTCACATACCAGTTAATAACTTTGTATTTTCACTAAAAGACGTATGAAAATAGAGCTAAAATACATACATTTTAACAATGTTTTACTTAGTTTAGCTAGTATAATCTTCAGATTTTTATCCGTGGCTTTTACTATGCTAACAGTATATATCGTAAACACATGCACTGTTTTTCACGAAAACAGAGATTTTTACTGAACTTTAACTAAAAAATGTTACTTTTTTAAGAAATTCCTGTTAGTTCAGTTGTATAAATGATTAGTTTTTCATGATATTTCACGTAGATTATCTAGTATGTATTTCAGTTATTCTCAAAGGCTTTACTTATGTTAACGTATATATCGTATGCACATACATATGCTCATGAAAGAAAGTATATTTGCAATGTTCTTTTACTAAATTCACATACCAGTTAATAACTTTGTATTTTCACTAAAAGACGTATGAAAATAGAGCTAAAATACATACATTTTAACAATGTTTTACTTAGTATAGCTAGTATAATCTTCAGATTTTTATCCGTGGCTTTTACTATGCTAACAGTATATATCGTAAACACATGCACTGTTTTTCACGAAAAGAGAGATTGTTACTGAACTTTAACTAAAAAATGTTACTTTTTCAAGAAATTTATGTTAGTTCAGTTGTATAAATGATTAGTTTTTCATGATATTGCACGTAGATTATCTATTATATATTTCGGTGTTTTTCAAATGCTTTACTTATGTTAACGTATATATCGTATGCACATACATATGCTCATGAAAGAAAGTATATTTGCAATGTTCTTTTACTAAATTCACATACCAGTTAGTAACTTTGTATTTTCACTAAAAGACGTATGAAAATAGAGCTAAAATATATACATTTTAACAATGTTTTACTTAGTTTAGCTAGTATAATCTTCAGATTTTTATCCGTGGCTTTTACTATGCTAACAGTATATATCGTAAACACATGCACTGTTTTTCACGAAAACAGAGATTTTTACTGAACTTTAACTAAAAAATGTTACTTTTTCAAGAAATTCCTGTTAGTTCAGTTGTATAAATGATGAGTTTTTCATGATATTTCACGTAGATTAACTATTATATATTTCGGTTTTTTTCAAATGCTTTACTTATGTTAACGTATATATCGTATGCACATACATATGCTCATGAAAGAAAGTATATTTGCAATGTTCTTTTACTAAATTCACATACCAGTTAATAACTTTGTATTTTCACTAAAAGACGTATGTAAATAGAGCTAAAATACATACATTTTAACAATGTTTTACTTAGTTTAGCTAGTATAATCATCAGATCTTTATCCGTGGCTTTTACTATGCTAACAGTATATATCGTAAACACATGCACTGTTTTTCACGAAAACAGAGATTTTTACTGAACTTTAACTAAAAAATGTTACTTTTTCAAGAAATTCCTGTTAGTTCAGTTGTATAAATGATTAGTTTTTCATGATATTTCACGTAGATTAACTAGTATGTATTTCAGTTATTTTCAAAGGCTTTACTTATGTTAACGTATATATCGTATGCACATCCATATGCTCATGAAAGAAAGTATATTTGCAATGTTCTTTTACTAAATTCACATACCAGTTAATAACTTTGTATTTTCACTAAAGACGTATGAAAATAGAGCTAAAATACATACATTTTAACAATGTTTTACTTAGTATAGCTAGTATTATCTTCAGATTTTTATCCGTGGCTTTTACTATGCTAACAGTATATATCGTAAACACATGCACTATTTTAAACGAAAAAAGAGATTGTTACTGAACTTTAACAAAAAAATGTTACTTTTCAAGAAATTCCTGTTAGTTCAGTTGTATAAAGGATTAGTTTTTCATGATATTTTACGTAGATTAACTAGTATATATTTCGGTGTTTTTCAAATGCTTTACTTATGTTAACGTATATATCGTATGCACATACATATGCTCATGAAAGAAAGTATATTTGCAATGTTCTTTTACTAAATTCACATACCAGTTAATAACTTTGTATTTTCACTAAAAGACGTATGAAAATAGAGCTAAAATACATACATTTTAACAATGTTTTACTTAGTATAGCTAGTATAATCTTCAGATTTTTATCCGTGGCTTTTACTATGCTAACAGTATATATCGTAAACACATGCACTGTTTTTGACGAAAACAGAGATTTTTACTGAACTTTAACTAAAAAATGTTACTTTTTCAAGAAATTTATGTTAGTTCAGTTGTATAAATGATTAGTTTTTCATGATATTTCACGTAGATTATCTAGTATGTATTTCAGTTATTCTCAAAGGCTTTACTTATGTTAACGTATATATCGTATGCACATACATATGCTCATGAAAGAAAGTATATTTGCAATGTTCTTTTACTAAATTCACATACCAGTTAATAACTTTGTATTTTCACTAAAAGACGTATGAAAATAGAGCTAAAATACATACATTTTAACAATGTTTTACTTAGTATAGCTAGTATAATCTTCAGATTTTTATCCGTGGCTTTTACTATGCTAACAGTATATATCGTAAACACATGCACTGTTTTTCACGAAAACAGATTTTTACTGAACTTTAACTAAAAAATGTTACTTTTTCAAGAAATTCCTGTTAGTTCAGTTGTATAAATGATTAGTTTTTCATGATATTTCACGTAGATTATCTAGTATGTATTTCAGTTATTCTCAAAGGCTTTACTTATGTTAACGTATATATCGTATGCATATACATATGCTCATGAAAAGTTAGCGACCATAGTCGAGGGTGACCCGAAGGCTCCCTTTTCGATAGCTACTACACCAAGGTGTAGGGGAGGGCGCTACTCCATTCCCAGGATTGCTCCACTTTACCCTTGAACCGTACCTTATAATGCTGAGTGTTAAGCAAGGTGGTATCAAGTTCCATTTTTAAAGTCTTTGGTATGACTCGACCTGGGATTGAACCCAGGTCTCCCGGGCCATTGGCGAACACTCTAACCGCTGGGCCAATGTCCCGGTTTGAACGATAGTTTATTTGCAATGTTTTTTACTAAATTCACATACCAGTTAATAACTTTGTATTTTAACTAAAAGACGTATGAAAATAGAGCTAAAATACATACATTTTAACAATGTTTTACTTAGTTTAGCTAGTATAATCTTCAGATTTTTATCCGTGGCTTTTACTATGCTAACAGTATATATCGTAAACACATGCACTGTTTTTCACGAAAACATTGATTTTTACTTAACTTTAACTAAAAAATGTTACTTTTTCAAGAAATTCCTGTTAGTTCAGTTGTATAAATGATTAGTTTTTCATGATATTTCACGTAGATTATCTAGTATGTATTTCAGTTATTCTCAAAGGCTTTACTTATGTTAACGTATATATCGTATGCACATACATATGGTCATGAACGAAATTTTATTTGCAATGTTCTTTTACTAAATTCACATACCAGTTAATAACTTTGTATTTTCACTAAAAGACGTATGAAAATAGAGCTAAAATACATACATTTTAACAATGTTTTACTTAGTATAGCTAGTATAATCTTCAGATTTTTATCCGTGGCTTTTACTATGCTAACAGTATATATCGTAAACACATGCACTGTTTTTGACGAAAACAGAGATTTTTACTGAACTTTAACTAAAAAATGTTACTTTTTCAAGAAATTTATGTTAGTTCAGTTGTATAAATGATTAGTTTTTCATGATATTTCACGTAGATTATCTAGTATGTATTTCAGTTATTCTCAAAGGCTTTACTTATGTTAACGTATATATCGTATGCACATACATATGCTCATGAAAGAAAGTATATTTGCAATGTTCTTTTACTAAATTCACATACCAGTTAATAACTTTGTATTTTCACTAAAAGACGTATGAAAATAGAGCTAAAATAGAGATTTTTACTGAACTTTAACAAAAAAATGTTACTTTTCAAGAAATTCCTGTTAGTTCAGTTGTATAAATGATTAGTTTTTCATGATATTTTACGTAGATTAACTAGTATATATTTCGGTGTTTTTCAAATGCTTTACTTATGTTAACGTATGCACATACATATGCTCATGAAAGAAAGTATATTTGCAATGTTCTTTTACTAAATTCACATACCAGTTAATAACTTTGTATTTTCACTAAAAGACGTATGAAAATAGAGCTAAAATACATACATTTTAACAATGTTTTACTTAGTATAGCTAGTATAATCTTCAGATTTTTATCCGTGGCTTTTACTATGCTAACAGTATATATCGTAAACACATGCACTGTTTTTCACGAAAACAGAGATTTTTACTGAACTTTAACTAAAAAATGTTACTTTTTCAAGAAATTCCTGTTAGTTCAGTTGTATAAATGATTAGTTTTTCATGATATTTCACGTAGATTAACTAGTATGTATTTCAGTTATTCTCAAAGGCTTTACTTATGTTAACGTATATATCGTATGCATATACATATGCCCAAGAAAGAAAGTTTATTTGCAATGTTCTTTTACTAAATTCACATACCAGTTAATAACTTCGTATTTTCACTAAAAGACGTATGAAAATAGAGCTAAAATACATACATTTTAACAATGTTTTACTTAGTTTAGCTAGTATAATCTTCAGATTTTTATCCGTGGCTTTTACTATGCTAACAGTATATATCGTAAACACATGCACTGTTTTTCACGAAAACAGAGATTTTTACTGAACTTTAACTAAAAAATGATACTTTTTCAAGAAATTCCTGTTAGTTCAGTTGTATAAATGATTAGTTTTTCATGATATTTCACGTAGATTAACTAGTATGTATTTCAGTTATTCTCAAAGGCTTTACTTATGTTAACGTATATATCGTATGCACATACATATGCTCATGAACGAAAGTTTATTTGCAATGTTCTTTTACTAAATTCACATACCAGTTAATAACTTCGTATTTTCACTAAAAGACGTATGAAAATAGAGCTAAAATACATACATATATACATACGTATATATCGTATGCTCATGAAAGAAAGTATATTTGCAATGTTCTTTTACTAAATTCACATACCAGTTAATAACTTTGTATTTTCACTAAAAGACGTATGAAAATAGAGCTAAAATAGAGATTTTTACTGAACTTTAACAAAAAAATGTTACTTTTCAAGAAATTCCTGTTAGTTCAGTTGTATAAATGATTAGTTTTTCATGATATTTTACGTAGATTAACTAGTATATATTTCCGTGTTTTTCAAATGCTTTACTTATGTTAACGTATGCACATACATATGCTCATGAAAGAAAGTATATTTGCAATGTTCTTTTACTAAATTCACATACCAGTTAATAACTTTGTATTTTCACTAAAAGACGTACGAAAATAGAGCTAAAATACATACATTTTAACAATGTTTTACTTAGTATAGCTAGTATAATCTTCAGATTTTTATCCGTGGCTTTTACTATGCTAACAGTATATATCGTAAACACATGCACTGTTTTTCACGAAAACAGAGATTTTTACTGAACTTTAACTAAAAAATGTTACTTTTTCAAGAAATTCCTGTTAGTTCAGTTGTATAAATGATTAGTTTTTCATGATATTTCACGTAGATTAACTAGTATGTATTTCAGTTATTCTCAAAGGCTTTACTTATGTTAACGTATATATCGTATGCACATACATATGCTCATGAACGAAAGTTTATTTTAATGTTCTTATACTAAATTCACATACCAGTTAATAACTTCGTATTTTCACTAAAGACGTATGAAAATAGAGCTAAAATACATACATTTTAACAATGTTTTACTTAGTATAGCTAGTATTATCTTCAGATTTTTATCCGTGGCTTTTACTATGCTAACAGTATATATCGTAAACACATGCACTGTTTTTCACGAAAACAGATATTTTTACTAAACTTTAACAAAAAAATATTACTTTTCAAGAAATTCCTGTTAGTTCAGTTGTATAAAGGATTAGTTTTTCATGATATTTTACGTAGATTAACTAGTATATATTTCGGTGTTTTTCAAATGCTTTACTTATGTTATCGTATGCACATACACATGCTCATGAAAGAAAGTATATTTGCAATGTTCTTTTACTAAATTCACATACCAGTTAATAACTTTGTATTTTCACTAAAAGACGTATGAAAATAGAGCTAAAATACATACATTTTAACAATGTTTTACTTAGTATAGCTAGTATAATCTTCAGATTTTTATCCGTGGCTTTTACTATGCTAACAGTATATATCGTAAACACATGCACTGTTTTTCACGAAAACAGAGATTTTTACTGAACTTTAACTAAAAAATGTCACTTTTTCAAGAAATTCCTGTTAGTTCAGTTGTATAAATGATTAGTTTTTCATGATATTTCACGTAGATTATCTAGTATGTATTTCAGTTATTCTCAAAGGCTTTACTTATGTTAACGTATATATCGTGTATACATACATATACTCATGAACGAAAGTATATTTGCAATGTTCTTTTACTAAATTCACATACCAGTTAATCACTTTGTATTTTCACTAAAAGACGTATGAAAATAGAGCTAAAATACATACATTTTAACAATGATTTACTTAGTTTTGCTAGTATAATCTTCAGATTTTTATCCGTGGCTTTTACTATGCTAACAGTATATATCGTAAACACATGCACTGTTTTTCACGAAAACAGAGATTTTTACTGAACTTTAACTAAGAAATGTTACTTTTTCAAGAAATTCCTGTTAGTTCAGTTGTATAAATGATTAGTTTTTCATGATATTTCACGTAGATTATCTAGTATGTATTTCAGTTATTCTCAAAGGCTTTACTTATGTTAACGTATATATCGTATGCACATACATATGCTCATGAATGAAAGTTTATTTGCAATGTTCTTTTACTAAATACACATACCAGTTATTAACTTTGTATTTTCACTAAAAGACGTATGAAAATAGAGCTAAAATACATACGTTTTAACAATGTTTTACTTAGTTTAGCTAGTATAATCTTCAGATTTTTATCCGTGGCTTTTACTATGCTAACAGTATATATTGTAAACACATGCACTGTTTTCACGAAAACATTGATTTTTACTTAACTTTTACTAAAAAATGTTACTTTTTCAAGAAATTCCTGTTAGTTCAGTTGTATAAATGATTAGTTTTTCATGATATTTCACGTAGATTAACTAGTATGTATTTCAGTTATTTTCAAAGGCTTTACTTATGTTAACGTATATATCGTATGCACATACATATGCTCATGAAAGAAAGTATATTTGCAATGTTCTTTTACTAAATTCACATACCAGTTAATAACTTTGTATTTTCACTAAAAGACGTATGAAAATAGAGCTAAAATAGAGATTTTTACTGAACTTTAACAAAAAAATGTTACTTTTCAAGAAATTCCTGTTAGTTCAGTTGTATAAATGATTAGTTTTTCATGATATTTTGAGTAGATTAACTTGTATATATTTTGTTGTTTTTCGAATGCTTTACTAATGTTAACGTATGCACATATATATGCTCATGAAAGAAAGTATATTTGCCATGTTCTTTTACTAAATTCACATACCAGTTAATAACTTTGTATTTTCACTAAAAGACGTATGAAAATAGAGCTAAAATACATACATTTTAACAATGTTTTACTTAGTATAGCTAGTATAATCTTCAGATTTTTATCCGTGGCTTTTACTATGCTAACAGTATATATCGTAAACACATGCACTGTTTTTCACGAAAACAGACATTTTTTCTGAACTTTAACTAAAAAATGTTACTTTTTCAAGAAATTCCTGTTAGTTCAGTTGTATAAATGATGAGTTTTTCATGATATTTCACGTAGATTAACTAGTATGTATTTCAGTTATTCTCAAAGGCTTTACTTATGTTAACGTATATATCGTGTATACATACATAGGCTCATGAACGAAAGTATATTTGCAATGTTCTTTTACTAAATTCACATACCAGTTAATAACTTTGTATTTTCACTAAAGGACGTATGAAAATAGAGCTAAAATACATACATTTTAACAATGTTTTACTTAGTTTAGCTAGAATAATCTTCAGATTTTTATCCGTGGCTTTTACTATGCTAACAGTATATATCGTAAACACATGCACTGTTTTTCACGAAAACAGAGGTTTTACTGAACTTTAACAAAAAAAATGTTACTTTTTCAAGAAATTCCTGTTAGTTCAGTTGTATAAATGATTAGTTTTTCATGATATTTTACATAGATTAACTAGTATATATTTCGGTGTTTTCAAATGCTTTACTTATGTTAACGTATATATCGTATGCACATACATATGCTCATGAAAGAAAGTTTATTTGCAATGTTCTTTTACTAAATTCACATACCAGTTAATAACTTCGTATTTTCACAAAAAGCCGTGTGAAAATAGAGCTAAAATACATACATTTTAACAATGTTTTACTTAGTTTAGCTAGTATAATCTTCAGATTTTTATCCGTGGCTTTTACTATGCTAACAGTATATATCGTAAACACATGCACTGTTTTTCACGAAAACAGAGATTTTTACTGAACTTTAACTAAAAAATGTTACTTTTTAAAGAAATTCCTGTTAGTTCAGTTGTATAAATGATTAGTTTTTCATGATATTTTACGTAGATTAACTAGTATATATTTCGGTGTTTTTCAAATGCTTTACTTATGTTAACGTATATATCGTATGCACATACATATGCTCATGAAAGAAAGTATATTTGCAATGTTCTTTTACTAAATTCACATACCAGTTAATAACTTTGTATTTTCACTAAAAGACGTATGAAAATAGAGCTAAAATACATACATTTTAACAATGTTTTAAATAGTATAGCTAGTATAATCTTCCGATTTTTATCCGTGGCTTTCATTATGCTAACAGTATATATCGTAAACACATGCACTGTTTTTCACGAAAACAGAGATTTTTACTAAACTTTAACTAAAAAATGTTACTTTTTCAAGAAATTCCTGTTAGTTCAGTTGTATAAATGATTAGTTTTTCATGATATTTCACGTAGATTATCTAGTATGTATTTCAGTTATTCTCAAAGGCTTTACTTATGTTAACGTATATATCGTATGCACATACATATGCTCATGAAAGAAAGTATATTTGCAATGTTCTTTTACTAAATTCACATACCAGTTAATAACTTTGTATTTTCACTAAAAGACGTATGAAAATAGAGCTAAAATACATACATTTTAACAATGTTTTACTTAGTTTAGCTAGTATAATCTTCAGATTTTTATCCGTGGCTTTTACTATGCTAACAGTATATATCGTAAACACATGCACTGTTTTTTTACGAAAACAGAGATTTTTACTGAACTTTAACAAAAAAATGTTACTTTTTCAAGAAATTCCTGTTAGTTCAGTTGTATAAAGGATTAGTTTTTCATGATATTTTACGTAGATTAACTAGTATATATTTCGGTGTTTTTCAAATGCTTTACTTATGTTAACGTATATATCGTATGCACATACATATGGTCATGAAAGAAAGTATATTTGCAATGTTCTTTTACTAAATTCACATACCAGTTAATAACTTTGTATTTTCACTAAAAGACGTATGAAAATAGAGCTAAAATACATACATTTTAACAATGTTTTACTTAGTATAGCTAGTATAATCTTCAGATTTTTATCCGTGGCTTTTACTATGCTAACAGTATATATCGTAAACACATGCACTGTTTTTCACGAAAACAGAGATTTTTACTGAACTTTAACTAAAAAATGTTACTTTTTCAAGAAATTCCTGTTAGTTCAGTTGTATAAATGATTAGTTTTTCATGATATTTCACGTAGATAATCTAGTATGTATTTCAGTTATTCTCAAAGGCTTTACTTATGTTAACGTATATATCGTATGCACATACATATGCTCATGAACGAAAGTTTATTTGCAATGTTCTTTTACTAAATTCACATACCAGTTAATAACTTCGTATGTTCACAAAAAGCCGTATGAAAATAGAGCTAAAATACATACATTTTAACAATGTTTTACTTAGTTTAGCTAGTATAATCTTCAGATTTTTATCCGTGGCTTTTACTATGCTAACAGTATATATCGTAAACACATGCACTGTTTTTCACGAAAAAAGTGGTTTTTACTGAACTTTAACTAAAAAATGTTACTTTTTCAAGAAATTCCTGTTAGTTCAGTTGTATAAATGATTAGTTTTTCATGATATTTTACATAGATTAACTAGTATATATTTCGGTGTTTTCAAATGCTTTACTTATGTTAACGTATATATCGTATGCACATACATATGCTCATGAAAGAAAGTTTATTTGCAATGTTCTTTTACTAAATTCACATACCAGTTAATAACTTCGTATTTTCACAAAAAGCCGTGTGAAAATAGAGCTAAAATACATACATTTTAACAATGTTTTACTTAGTTTAGCTAGTATAATCTTCAGATTTTTATCCGTGGCTTTTACTATGCTAACAGTATATATCGTAAACACATGCACTGTTTTTCACGAAAACAGAGATTTTTACTGAACTTTAACTAAAAAATGTTACTTTTTAAAGAAATTCCTGTTAGTTCAGTTGTATAAATGATTAGTTTTTCATGATATTTTACGTAGATTAACTAGTATATATTTCGGTGTTTTTCAAATGCTTTACTTATGTTAACGTATATATCGTATGCACATACATATGCTCATGAAAGAAAGTATATTTGCAATGTTCTTTTACTAAATTCACATACCAGTTAATAACTTTGTATTTTCACTAAAAGACGTATGAAAATAGAGCTAAAATACATACATTTTAACAATGTTTTAAATAGTATAGCTAGTATAATCTTCCGATTTTTATCCGTGGCTTTCATTATGCTAACAGTATATATCGTAAACACATGCACTGTTTTTCACGAAAACAGAGATTTTTACTAAACTTTAACTAAAAAATGTTACTTTTTCAAGAAATTCCTGTTAGTTCAGTTGTATAAATGATTAGTTTTTCATGATATTTCACGTAGATTATCTAGTATGTATTTCAGTTATTCTCAAAGGCTTTACTTATGTTAACGTATATATCGTATGCACATACATATGCTCATGAAAGAAAGTATATTTGCAATGTTCTTTTACTAAATTCACATACCAGTTAATAACTTTGTATTTTCACTAAAAGACGTATGAAAATAGAGCTAAAATACATACATTTTAACAATGTTTTACTTAGTTTAGCTAGTATAATCTTCAGATTTTTATCCGTGGCTTTTACTATGCTAACAGTATATATCGTAAACACATGCACTGTTTTTTTACGAAAACAGAGATTTTTACTGAACTTTAACAAAAAAATGTTACTTTTTCAAGAAATTCCTGTTAGTTCAGTTGTATAAAGGATTAGTTTTTCATGATATTTTACGTAGATTAACTAGTATATATTTCGGTGTTTTTCAAATGCTTTACTTATGTTAACGTATATATCGTATGCACATACATATGGTCATGAAAGAAAGTATATTTGCAATGTTCTTTTACTAAATTCACATACCAGTTAATAACTTTGTATTTTCACTAAAAGACGTATGAAAATAGAGCTAAAATACATACATTTTAACAATGTTTTACTTAGTATAGCTAGTATAATCTTCAGATTTTTATCCGTGGCTTTTACTATGCTAACAGTATATATCGTAAACACATGCACTGTTTTTCACGAAAACAGAGATTTTTACTGAACTTTAACTAAAAAATGTTACTTTTTCAAGAAATTCCTGTTAGTTCAGTTGTATAAATGATTAGTTTTTCATGATATTTCACGTAGATAATCTAGTATGTATTTCAGTTATTCTCAAAGGCTTTACTTATGTTAACGTATATATCGTATGCACATACATATGCTCATGAACGAAAGTTTATTTGCAATGTTCTTTTACTAAATTCACATACCAGTTAATAACTTCGTATGTTCACAAAAAGCCGTATGAAAATAGAGCTAAAATACATACATTTTAACAATGTTTTACTTAGTTTAGCTAGTATAATCTTCAGATTTTTATCCGTGGCTTTTACTATGCTAACAGTATATATCGTAAACACATGCACTGTTTTTCACGAAAAAAGTGGTTTTTACTGAACTTTAACTAAAAAATGTTACTTTTTCAAGAAATTCCTGTTAGTTCAGTTGTATAAATGATTAGTTTTTCATGATATTTTACGTAGATTAACTAGTATATATTTCGGTGTTTTTCAAATGCTTTACTTATGTTAACGTATATATCGTATGCACATACATATGCTCATGAACGAAAGTATATTTGCAATGTTCTTTTACTAAATTCACATACCAGTTAATAACTTTGTATTTTCACTAAAAGACGTATGAAAATAGAGCTAAAATACATACATTTTAACAATGTTTTAAATAGTATAGCTAGTATAATCTTCAGATTTTTATCCGTGGCTTTTACTATGCTAACAGTATATATCGTAAACACATGCACTGTTTTTCACGAAAACAGAGATTTTTACTGAACTTTAACTAAAAAATGTTACTTTTTCAAGAAATTCCTGTTAGTTCAGTTGTATAAATGATTAGTTTTTCATGATATTTCACGTAGATTAACTAGTATGTATTTCAGTTATTTTCAAAGGCTCTACTTATGTTAACGTATATATCGTATGCACATCCATATGCTCATGAGAGAAAGTTTATTTGCAATGTTCTTTTACTAAATTCACATACCAGTTAATAACTTCGTATTTTCACTAAAAGACGTATGAAAATAGAGCTAAAATACATACATTTTAACAATGTTTTACTTAGTTTAGCTAGTATAATCTTCAGATTTTTATCCGTGGCTTTTACTATGCTAACAGTATATATCGTAAACACATGCACTGTTTTTCACGAAAACAGAGATTTTTACTGAACTTTAACAAAAAAATGTTACTTTTCAAGAAATTCCTGTTAGTTCAGTTGTATAAAGGATTAGTTTTTCATGATATTTTACGTAGATTAACTAGTATATATTTCGGTGTTTTTCAAATGCTTTACTTATGTTAACGTATATATCGTATGCACATACATATGCTCATGAAAGAAAGTATTTTCAATGTTCTTTTACTAAATTCACATACCAGTTAATAACTTTGTATTTTCACTAAAAGACGTATGAAAATAGAGCTGAAATACATACATTCTAACAATGTTTTACTTAGTTTAGCTAGTATAATCTTCAGATTTTTATCCGTGGCTTTTACTATGCTAACAGTATATATCGTAAACACATGCACTGTTTTTGACGAAAAAAACATTTTTACTGAAATTTAACTAAAAAATGTTACTTTTTCAAGAAATTCCTTTTAGTTCAGTTGTATAAATGATTAGTTTTTCATGATATTTCACGTATACTAACTAGTATGTATTTCAGTTATTTTCAAAGGCTTTCCTTATGTTAACGTATATATCGTATGCACATACATATGCTCATGAACGAAAGAATATTTGCAATGTTCTTTTACAAAATTCACATACCAATTAATAACTTTGTATTTTCCTTCAGAGACGTATGAAAATAGAGCTAAAATACATACATTTTAACAATGTTTTACTTAGTATAATCTTCAGATTATACTAAGTATATCTTTTGCACATAAGTATATCTTATGCACATACATATGCTCATGAAAGAAAGTATATTTACAATGTTCTTTTACAAAATTCACATACCAGTTAATAACTTTGTATTTTCACTAAAAGACGTATGAAAATAGAGCTAAAATACATACATTTTAACAATGTTTTACTTAGTTTAGCTAGTATAATCTTCAGATTTTTATCCGTGGCTTTTACTATGCTAACAGTATATATCGTAAACACATGCACTGTTTTTGACGAAAACAGAGATTTTTACTGAACTTTAACTAAAAAATGTTACATTTTCAAGAAATTCCTGTTAGTTCAGTTGTATAAATGATTAGTTTTTCATGATATTTAGTAGATTAACTAGTATATATTTCGGTGTTTTTCAAAGGCTTTACTTATGTTAACGTATATATCGTATGCACATACATATGCTCATGAACAAAAGTATATTTGCAATGTTCTTTTACTAAATTCACATACCAGTTAATAACTTTGTATTTTCACTAAAAGACGTATGAAAATAGAGCTAAAATACATACATTTTAACAATGTTTTACTTAGTTTAGCTAGTATAATCTTCAGATTTTTATCCGTGGCTTTTACTATGCTAACAGTATATATCGTAAACACATGCACTGTTTTTCACGAAAACCGAGATTTTTACTGAACTTTAAAAAATGTTACTTTTTCAAGAAATTCCTGTTAGTTCAGTTGTATAAATGATTAGTTTTTCATGATATTTCACGTAGATTAACTAGTATGTATTTCAGTTATTCTCAAAGGCTTTACTTATGTTAACGTATATATCGTATGCACATACATATGCTCATGAAAGTAAGTATATTTGCAATGTTCTTTTACTAAATTCACATACCAGTTAATAACTTTGTATTTTCACTAAAAGACGTATGAAAATAGAGCTAAAATACATATATTTTAACAATGTTTTACTTAGTTTAGCTAATATAATCTTCAGATGTTTATCCGTGGCTTTTACTATGCTAACAGTATATATCGTAAACACATGCACTGTTTTTGACGAAAACAGAGATTTTTACTGAACTTTAACTAAAAAATGTTACTTTTTCAAGAAATTCCTGTTAGTTCAGTTGTATAAATGATTAGTTTTTCATGATATTTCACGTAGATTAACTAGTATATATTTCGGTGTTTTTCAAAGGCTTTACTTATTCTAACGTATATATCGTATGCACATACATATGCTCATGAAAGAAAGTATATTTGCAATGTTCTTTTACTAAATTCACATACCAGTTAATAGCTTTGTATTTTCACTAAAAGACGTATGAAAATAGAGCTAAAATACAAACATTTTAACAAATGTACTTAGTATAGCTAGTATAATCTTCAGATTTTTATCCGTGGCTTTTACTATGCTAACAGTATATATCGTAAACACGTGCACTGTTTTTCACGAAAACAGAGATTTTTACTGAACTTTAACTAAAAAATGTTACTTTTCAACAAATTCCTGTTAGTTCAGTTGTATAAATGATTAGTTTTTCATGATATTTCACGTAGATTAACTAGTATGTATTTCAGTTATTTTCAAAGGCTTTACTCATATTAACGTATATATCGTATGCACATACATATGCTCATGAAAGAAAGTATATTTGCAATGTTCTTTTACTAAATTCACATACCTGTTAATAACTTTGTATTTTCACTAAAAGACGTATTAAAATTGAGCTAAAATACATACATTTTAACAATGTTTTACTTAATTTAGCTAATATAATCTGCAGATCCGTGGCTTTTACTATGCTAACAGTATATATCGTAAACACATGCACTTTTTTGACGAATGCGGAGATTTTAACTTAACATTAACTAAAAAATGTTACTTTTTCAAGAAATTCCTGTTAGTTCAGTTGTATAAATGATTAGTTTTTCATGATATTTCACGTAGATTAACTAGTATGTATTTCAGTTATTTTCAGAGGCTTTACTTATGTTAACGTATATATCGTATGCACATACATATGCTCATGAAAGAAAGTATATTTGCAATGTTCTTTTACTAAATTCACATACCAGTTAATAACTTTGTATTTTCACTAAAAGACGTATGAAAATAGAGCTAAAATACATACATTTTAACAATGTTTTACTTAGTTTAGCTAGTATAATCTTCAGATTTTTATCCGTGGCTTTTACTATGCTAACAGTATATATCGTAAACACATGCACTTTCTTGACGAAAACAGAGATTTTTACTGAAGTTTAACTAAAAAATGTTACTTTTTCAAGAAATTCCTGTTAGTTCAGTTGTATAAATGATTAGTTTTTCATATTTTACGTAGATTAACTAGTATGTATTTCAGTTATTTTCAAAGGCTTTACTTATATTAATGTATATATCGTATGCACATACATATGCTCATGAAAGAAAGTATATTTGCAATGTTCTTTTACTAAATTAACATACCAGTTAATAACTTTGTATTTTCACTAAAAGACGTATGAAAATAGAGCTAAAATACATACATTTTAACAATGTTTTACTTAGTTTAGCTAGTATAATCTGCAGATCCGTGGCTTTTACTATGCTAACAGTATATATCGTAAGCACATGCAATGTTTTTGAAGAAAACAGAGATTTTTACTGAACTTTAACTAAAAAATGTTACTTTTTCAAGAAATTCCTGTTAGTTCAGTTGTATAAATGATTAGTTTTTCATGATATTTCACGTACATTAACTAATGTATATTTCAGTGTTTTTCAAAGGCTTTACTTATGTTAACGTATATATTGTATATACATACATGTACTCATGAACGAAAGTATATTTGCAATGTTCTTTTACTAAATTCACATACCAGTTAATAACTTTGTATTTTCACTAAAAGACGTATGAAAATAGAGCTAAAATACATATATTTTAACAATGTTTTACTTAGTTTAGCTAGTATAATCTTCAGATTTTTATCCGTGGCTTTTACTATGCTAACAGTATATATCGTAAACACATGCACTGTTTTTGACGAAAACAGAGATTTTTACTTAACTTTAACTTAAAAAAGTTACTTTTTTAAGAAATTCCTGTTAGTTCAATTGTATAAATGATTAGTTTTTCATGATATTTCACGTATACTACCTAGTATGTATTTCAGTTATTTTCAAAGGCTTTACTTATGTTAACGTATATATCGTATGCACATACATATGCTCATGAACGAAAGAATATTTGCAATGTTCTTTTACAAAATTCACATACCAATTAATAACTTTGTATTTTCACTAAGAGACGTATGAAAATAGAGCTAAAATACATACATTTTAACAATGTTTTACTTAGTATAATCTTCAGATTATACTAAGTATATCTTTTGCACATAAGTATATCTTATGCACATACATATGCTCATGGAAGAAAGTATATTTGCAATGTTCTTTTACAAAATTCACATACCAGTTAATATATTTGTATTTTCACTAAAAGACGTATGGAAATAGAGCTAAAATATATACATTTTAACAATGTTTTACTTAGTATAGCTAGTACAAACTTCAGATTTTTATCCGTGGCTTTTACTATGCTAACAGTATATATAGTAAACACATGCACTGTTTTTGACGAAAACAGAGATTTTTACTGAACTTTAACTAAAAAATGTTACTTTTTCAAGAAATTCCTGTTAGTTCAGTTGTATAAATGATTAGTTTTTCATGATATTTCACGTAGATTAACTAGTATATATTTCGGTGTTTTTCAAAAACTTTACTTATGTTAACGTATATATCGTATGCACATACATATGCTCATGAAAGAAAGTATATTTGCAATGTTCATTTACTAAATTCACATACCAGTTAATAACTTTGTATTTTCACTAAAAGACGTATGAAAATAGAGCTAAAATACATAAATTTTAACAATGTTTTACTTAGTTTAGCTAGTAGAATCTTCAGATTTTTATCCCCTGCTTTTACTATGCTAACAGTATATATCGTAAACACATGCACTGTTTTTGACGAAAACAGAGATTTTTACTGAACTTTAACTAAAAAATGTTACTTTTTCAAGAAATTCCTGTTAGTTCAGTTGTATAAATGATTAGTTTTTCATGATATTTCACGTACATTATCTAGTATGTATTTCAGTTATTCTCAAAAGCTTTACTTATGTTAACGTATATATCGTATGCACATACATATGCTCATGAACGAAAGTATATTTGCAATTTTCTTTGACTAAATTCACATACCAGTTAATAACTTTGTATTTTCCTTAAGAGACGTACTAAAATAGAGCTAAAATACATACATTTTAACAATGTTTTACTTAGTTTAGCTAGTATAATCTTCAGATTTTTATCCGTGGCTTTTACTATGCTAACAGTCTATATCGTAAACACATGCACTGTTTTTGACGAAAAAAGACATTTTTACTGAACTTTAACTAAAAAATGTTACTTTTTCAAGAAATTCCTGTTAGTTCAGTTGTATAAATGATTAGTGTTTCATGATATTTCACGTATATATTTCAGTGTTTTTCAAAGGCTTTACTTATGTTAACGTACATATCGTATATACATACATATGCTCATGAACGAAAGTATATTTGCAATGTTCTTTTACTAAATTCACATACCAGTTAATAACTTTGTATTTTCACTAAAAGACGTATGAAAATAGAGCTAAAATACATACATTTTAACAATGTTTTACTTAGTTTAGCTAGTATAATCTTCAGATTTTTATCCGTGGCTTTTACTATGCTAACAGTATATAACGTAAACACATGCACTGTTTTTGACGAAAACAGAGATTTTTACTGAACTTTAACTAAAAAATGTTACTTTTTCAAGAAATTCCTGTTAGTTCAGTTGTATAAATGATTAGTTTTTCATGATATTTCACGTACATTAACTAATATATATTCCGGTGTTTTTCAAAGGCTTTACTTATGTTAACGTATATATCGTATATACATACATATGCTCCTGAAAGAAAGTATATTTGCAATGTTCTTTTACTAAATTCACATACCAGTTAATAACTTTGTATTTTCACTAAAAGACGTATGAAAATAGAGCTAAAATACATACATTTTAACAATGTTTTACTTAGTATAGCTAGTATAATCTTCAGATTTTTATCCGTGGCTTTTACTATGCTAACAGTATATATCGTAAACACATGCACTGTTTTTGACGAAAACAGAGATTTTTACTGAACTTTAACTAAAAAATGTTACTTTTTCAAGAAATTTATGTTAGTTCAGTTGTATAAATGATTAGTTTTTCATGATATTTCACGTAGATTATCTAGTATGTATTTCAGTTATTCTCAAAGGCTTTACTTATGTTAACGTATATATCGTATGCACATACATATGCTCATGAACGAATGTTTATTTGCAATGTTATTTTACTAAATTCACATACCAGTCAATAACTTCGTATTTTCACTAAAACTCGTATGAAAATAGAGCTAAAATACATACATTTTAACAATGTTTTACTTAGTTTAGCTAGTATAATCTTCAGATTTTTATCCGTGGCTTTTACTATGCTAACACTATATATCGTAAACACATGCACTGTCTTTCACGAAAACAGAGATTTTTACTAAACTTTAACTAAAAAATGTTACTTTTTCAAGAAATTCCTGTTAGTTCAGTTGTATAAATGATTAGTTTTTCATGATATTTCACGTATATATTTCTGTGTTTTTCAAAGGCTTTACATATGCTCATGAACGAAAGTATATTTGCAATGTTCTTTTACTAAATTCACATACCAGTTAATAACTTTGTATTTTCACTAAAAGACGTATGAAAATAGAGCTAAAATACATACATTTTAACAATGTTTTACTTTGTATAGCTAGTATAATCTTCAGATTTTTATCCGTACCTTTTACTATGCTAACAGTATATATCGTAAACACATACACTTGTTTTTATTAAAATCGAGATTTGCAGTAAAATTTGACCAAAAACTGTTACTTTTCCTATATTTTTCTGTTATTTCAATTGTATATAGTATTAGTTTTTTCATGATAGTTTACGTACATTATCTTGTATATATTTCAGTGTCATTCAAAGGCTTTACTTATGTTAACGTATATAACGTATGCACATCCATATGCTCATGAAAGAAAGTATATTTGCAATGTTCTTTTACTAAATTTACATACCAGTTAATAACTTTGAATTTTCACAAAAGACGTATGAAAATAGAGCTAAAATACATACATTTTAACAATGTTTTACTTAGTTAAGCTAGTATAATCGTCGTGGCTTTTGGTATGCTAACAGTATATATCGTAAACACATACTCTTGTTTTTATTAACATCGAGATTTGCAATGAAATTTAACCAAAAACTGTTACTATTACTAGATTCTTCTGTTATTTCAATTGTATAAAGGATTAGTTTTTTCATGATAGTTCACGTACATTATCTTGTATATATTTCGGTGTCATTCAAAGGCTTTACTTATGTTAACGTATATATCGTGTGCACATACATTTGTTTATGACAAAAAGTATATTTGCAATGTTCTTTCATTAAATTCACATACCAGTTAATAACTTTCAATTTTCACTAAAAGACGTATGAAAATAGAGCTAAAATAAATATACTTTAACAATGTTTTACTAAGTTTAGCTAGTATAACTTTCAGATCTTTATCCGTGGTTTTTACTATGCTAACTGTATATATCGTAAACACATGCACTGTTTTTCACGAAAAAAGAGATTTGCAGTGTAATTTAACTAAAAAAGGTTACTTTTTAAAGAAATTCCTGTTAGTTCAGTAGTATAAATGATTAGTTTTTCATGATATTTCACGTAGATTAACTAGTATGTATTTCAGTTTTTTCAAAAGCTTTACTTATGTTAACAAATATAGCGTATGTACATACATATGCTCATGAAAGTAAGTATATTTGCAATGTTCTTTTTCTAAATTCACATACCAATTTATAACTTTGAATTTTCACTAAAGACGTATGAAAATAGAGCTAAAATACATACATTTTAACTATGTTTTACTTAGTTAAGCTAGTATAATCGTCGTGGCTTTTGGTATGCTAACAGTATATATCGTAAACACATACACTTGTTTTTATTAACATCGAGATTTGCAGTGAAATTTAACCAAAAGCTGTTACTTTTTCTAGATTTTTCTGTTATTTCAATTGTATAAAGTATTAGTTTTTTCATGATAGTTCACGTACATTATCTTGTATGTATTTCGGTGTCATTCAAAGGCTTTACTTATGTTAACGTATATATCGTGTGCACATACATTTGTTTATGACAAAAAGTATATTTGCAATGTTCTTTTCGTAAAATCACATACCAGTTAATAACTTTGTATTTTCACTAAAAGACGTATGAAAATAGGGCTAAAATACATACATTTTAACAATGTTTTACTTAGTTTAGCTAGTATAATTGTCAGATTTTTATCTGTGGCTTTTGGTATGTTAACAATATATATAGTAAACACATGCACTTGTTTTTATTAAAATAGAGATTTGCAGTGTAATTTAACCAAAAGCTGTTACTTTTCTAAGATATTCCTGTTAGTTCAATTGTATAAATTTTAAGTTTTTCATGATAGTTCACGTAGATTATCTGGTATATATTTCAGTATTTTTTAATGGTTTTACTTATGTTAACGTATATATCGTATGCACATACATTTGTTTCTTACAAAAAGTATATTTGCAATGTTCTTTTACTAAATTCACATACCGGTTAATAACTTTGTATTTTCACTCGAGGAAGCATGAAAATAGAACTAAAATTCATACATTTTAACTATGTTTTACTTAGTTTAGCTAGTATAATTTTCAGATTTTTTCAGTGGCTTTTGGTATGCTGTTAGCATACCAAAAGTATATATTGTAAACAAATGCACATGTTTTTGCCGTGACCTGCCGATAAACCTAAACATATTAAGTTACACGCCCGCTTTAGCACAATTGTATCCGAGTACGACCGGAACTGACTAAGCCCTTTTTCTTTCTAACGACCTTGACATTTCGTTATAGCTATCATCTCACCTTTGTTCCTTCATATAGCTCTGTCTGTTCTTATTCACATAATTCATTTGCGGGGTCGACATACTTATCGGCTCCGCAACAAGTGGTGACCCCGAACGTGAATACAGCCAGAGCGATGGAGGGCAGCGGTGATTCCGACACATTAATGGTAAACATCACCGTGGCGTTGCCAACGTACAATCCAGATGTACATTCCTGGTTCCAACAAGTCGAAACCATCTTCCTCATGTTGAGGATAAAATCCCAGCGCATCAAAGTAGCCAACTTAATGCAGAAATTGCCACCAGACGTCATCAGCCGGATTACGGATGCTCTCGCTGAACTCCCAGAGAAAACCCCCTACGACTACCTTAAGGATATAATCCTTAAACGTACAGGCCGCTCTGAGGAAGAAAGAATCCGGGACGTCCTTCAAAACATCACGATCGGAGACAGGACACCAGCCCAACTTTTAAGATTCATGAAGAGTCAGTTAGGCTCGAAGCATGTCTCAGAGACCGTCCTGCGAACCCTATGGATGGAACGACTACCATCATGGGTCTCGCAAATAATTGCTCCGATGTCCCGATCCACCGCATTGGACGACTTGGCCGATTCCGCTGATTTGGTGTTCGAACGATCCAACAACATCACCTCTGTTCAGGCACCAACATCGGAGTCGCAAACAACAAAAGAGCTGCGGGCCATGAAAAAAATGATGGCAGACCTGCAAAAACAACTTCGCGAGATGAAGGTCACCCGACGACAGAGGCCAAGGGACAGGACGCATAGTCGCCATCGACGCCCTCGAACCCCTAGTTACCAACGACGAAGACATTTGCTGGTATCATCAGACATTTGGAGACCAAGCAAAGAAATGCAGGCCGCACTGCAAATTCACGGCGGCCCCGGAAAACTAGGAAACCGGAGGGTAACGACGACGAACCCATCCGGTATCGAACTAAAGACATGTCGTCTCTTCTATATTTGGGACCGGAGGAATAAAATAAAATTCCTTGTAGACACGGGTGCAGCCATCAGCGTCATACCTCACACAATTGACCCATCCGCTAAGCCCACCCCACTCAAAACTACAAGCAGCCAACGGTTCCACTATAGACACGTACGGTGGAAAGACGCTCTCTCTAAACATTGGCATGCGGCGTGACTACACTTGGACCTTCACGCTGGCCAACGTCAAAATACCGATCCTCGGCGCAGACTTCCTGACGCACTACGAACTATCGGTTCACATGAACCCACGAACATTGTCGGATACCTTGACGAACCTCCACGTCATAGGGACGCCAGCACGACACTGCACCACGGGGATCGGAATCGCAGCATGCCATGGCCAGGATTACGTGGACATCCTGAATCAGTTCGTGGATATAACACAACCATTCAAATCCACTGATTTGGGTGTCCACCAAACGCAACACCACATCAAAACGAGTGGCCCACCAGCATACTCTCAACCCAGACGACTCGCGCCACACAAACTGGCTTATGCTAAAGAGCAGTTTGAACAGATGCTAAACGACGGCATCATACGACCCTCGGACAGCCCCTACGCTTCACCTCTACACCTGGTACCGAAACCTGGAAGCAAGGAGTTCCGGATATGCGTCGATTACAGGAAACTGAACGCTTCCACAGTTCCTGATCGATATCCGGTACCCCACATCCACGATTTTGCTTCCGGACTGCAGGGTTCTCGTATCTTCTCGAAAATAGACCTTACAAAGGCATACCATCAGATCCCTGTAGCTCCGGAGGACATCCCAAAGACAGCAGTTACGACACCGTTTGGCCTGTATGAATTCCTAAAAATGCCATTCGGTCTACGTAACGCGGCACAAACCTTCCAGCGCTTGATGGACGAAGTCCTGCGTGGTCTACCCTATGTATATGCGTACATCGACGATATCCTGGTAGCCAGCAAAGATGATGATTCTCACAAACAACACCTACGTGAAGTGTTCAGACGACTTTCACATTACGGATTACGTCTGAACCTTGACAAGTGTGTCTTCGGGGCGCCCAGCATCGAATTCCTTGGACACAACACCGATGCTGAAGGAATAACCCCTCTACCGACGAAGATCAGTGCAATCCAGGATTTTCCAACGCCGACGTCGATGAAACAGCTGCGACGTTTCATTGGAATGATAAACTTCTACCGAAGGTTCATCCCGAAGTGTTCCACTATTCTCCAACCTCTTACGAACTTACTACACCGGAAGAATAGGAACATTTCACTTGAAACGGACGCTCTTCACGCATTCAACGCCGCAAAGACCGCGCTGGTGAACTTCACCAAACTCTCGTACATTAAGGACGACCCAAAAACGCATCTCGCCCTTACGACTGACGCATCAGACGCCGGAGTAGGAGCTGTAGTTGAACAGGAATACGACTCCCAACGCAAACCAATCGCATTCTTTTCGGCCAAGCTTTCACCAGCACAGAGAAGGTACAGTACCTTTTCACGAGAGTTGCTGGCCATATACTTGGCCGTCAAGCATTTCAGACATCTCCTAGAAGGCAGAGACTTTGTGATCTACACAGACCACAAACCACTGACGACAGCAATGATAACTAACTCCGACAAGTACACGGCTCGGGAAATTCGACATCTCGATTACTTGTCGCAGTTTTCCACCGACATACGTCACGTCAAGGGGAAGGATAACACGGTCGCAGACACTTTATCCCGGACAGATATCCACGCTCTGGATAACGATGTTCTGAGTCAGGATTTAATCGCAAAAGAACAAAAATCCGACTCAACATTACAAGAGGTGAAAACGAACACCTCCCTGAAACTTCAGGAGTTCCCAGTACCTCTCAGCGACGGAAGACTGTACTGCGACATCAGCCAGGCCAACCCAAGGCCCTACGTCCCCCCGGCATTACGAAAACAAGTATTTCGACACTTACACGGATTGTCACACCCGAGTAAACGTGCGACCGTCAAACTCATTGCTGAACGCTTCGTCTGGCCCAACATGAACACAGACATCCACGAATGGGTCTCTACGTGTCTAAAATGCCAACAGTGTAAAATCCACCGGCACACAAAATCTCCTATTGGCACCTTCAGCAGTTCTGACGCATGGTTTTCCCACTTACACATCGACCTGGTTGGACCAATGCCAATGTGTCAGGACTACCAATATCTATTGACGGTGGTGGACCGCTTCTCACGATGGCCCACTGCTGTGCCTATCAAGGACATCTTAGCAAGCACTGTTGCCAAGACCATACTGAAAGAATGGATAAGTACGTTTGGTACACCTCAAGTCATCACAACCGATAGAGGGGCACAGTTCCAATCATCACTCTTTCAGGAATTCTCGAACCTACTCGGCGTCAAACACATAAAAACGACTGCTTACCACCCACAGGCTAACGGCCTTGTTGAGAGGTTCCACAGATCTTTAAAAACCTCTTTGGCCGCTAGAACTGACTCAACAAACTGGGTGGATGAATTGCCTCTGATCCTCCTCGCATGGAGAAACACTGTCAAGGAAGACATTGGATGTTCGCCTGCCGAACTTGTCTTCGGCACACCGCTCTCACTCCCGGGTGAATATTTCAACGACTCCCTCGACACAGCTTCAAAGCCATCAACCCCGTTCATCCAGGAGCTCCGCCACAAGATGGCACGTTTAAAATATACCCCTCCCCGACAGCAACAGACAGGCACATTCATACCACAACATCTCCGGGACTGTAAGTACGTTTTCGTACGAAACGACACCGTAAGAAAACCGCTCACACCAGCCTACCAAGGTCCATTTAAAGTGATACGACACTCCAATAAACACATCACGATTAGGCGCGGTAATACGACTGATACTGTTTCTATCGACAGGACTAAACCAGCGTTTTTGGAGAATCAACACCCCACCGAATCAACAACACCTTCTTCCGAAAGTGCTCCAACGCCATCGCGTCAGCAAACCCGATCTGGAAGGAAGGTCACTTTCCCTAGCAACCTACGGACCGATTATTACTACTAATTGATGGACGATCAATTATCTAGGGAGAGAGCCTTGCTGCGACCTGCCGATAAACCTAAACATATTAAGTTACACGCCCGCTTTAGGACAATTATATCCGAGTACGACCGGAACTGACTAAGCCCCTTTTCTTTCTAACGACCTTGACATTTCGTTATAGCTAAAAGAAAAGGGAGAATTAAAATTAATAACATTTACAAAGCACTTCGGCCAAAAATAGCCTGATAAGACTTGAACTAATAGTCGTCGCCAGCCCATAGCAGGTTAGAAAAATACTTTATGGCTACACTCATTTTTTATCAAAGAATTTTACATTCACGCGGCTGAGCTGTGTGTCACAGCACTTTCGTGATATCAACAGGCCCTTTTCAACGCTCGTTGGCACGCTCTTAGCGAAGCTCTTTAAGGAGGAATCCCGCATTCTGTGCGGTCGCATTCACCTTAACTTCCGACGTTGATCCCACTTCTCGTGGTAGATCTGCTTTTTTTTTTCACCCACCTACATAGGTATGCACAAAGGTCCTTTTTAGGACCATAAGAGGTCTCTGTCTGCAGGTCAGAGCATCTCTGGCGGTCAGTAATGATCAGTCGAAGTAGACGGCCAGGCGGCAAACACGAAGACGGATTCTAAGACCAACCGGTCTTAACTCTCACTCGGTTCCGATAGTCCGATAAGCTGCGCAGCGCTAATGACACGGTTCAGCCTTTAGCTCCTGCTTCGCTATCTGCGCAGCGCTAAGATAACGCCCATCTTAGCCTCGGCCTTCTGGCCTGTCCGCTCGTCCGCACGGCTTTGACCCGACAAAGCCTTCGCACTAGTCCGGTCGTCCGCACAGCTTTGACCCGACAAAGCCTTCGCACTAGTCCGCTCGTCAACACGGCTTTGACCCGACAAAGCCTTCGCTCTTGTCCGCTCACCCGCACGGCTTTGACCCGACAAAGCCTTCGTTCCCGCCCGCTCGCCCGCACGGCTTTGACCCGACAAAGCCTTCGCTCTCGTCCGCTCGTCCGCACGGCTTTGACCCGACAAAGCCTTCGCTCTCGTCCGCTCGTCCGCACGGCTTTGACCCGACAAAGCCTTCGTTCCCGTCCGCTCGTCCGCACGGCTTTGACCCGACAAAGCCTTCGTTCCCGTCCGCACGGCTTTGACACGACAAAGCCTTCACTCCCGTCCGATACGCCCGCACGGCTAGGGGGCCCAACAAGGCCCTAGCCTTTCCTCGACCTCGACGCTCTTGCAAGGTATCACGCAGTCCACGTAACGACTCGCTGTTGCGGACTGTTCTACCACTGCGACACCTGACTCACGTACGACCCGCCGTACGAGCCAGCAACCAGATCGATATATCCTTGGTTAACCACAACATACCGTCATAACCGGGGATATCGATCTACCAACCTCGACCGACCTCAACTGCCCGCGACGACTGTCCAGCTGTACTCAACGACTCGACCTACGCCAGCGACACTCGTCGAACGCCCAGCTGCGAACATCTACAACGCGACTATACCAGCTAACGACATAACCCATTCTAGCTGAAGACTACATACAACCGCCACGGACATTTACATATACGCTTGTAAATACGACAAATAAATTGTCATTTGTTATAACTATCATCTCACCTTTGTTCCTTCATATTGCTTAGGCTGTTCTCATTCACATAATTCATTTGCGGGGTCGACATACTTATCGGCTCAGCAACATTTTCACGAAAATAGAGATTTGCAGTGTAATTTAACCAAAAACTGTTACTTTTCTAAGATATTCCTGTTAGTTCAATTGTATAAATGATTAGTTTTTCTTGATAGTTCACGTAGATTATCTAGTATATATTTCAGTGTTTTTGAAAGGCTTTAAATATGTTAACGTATATATCGTATGCACATACATATGCTCATGAAAGAAAGTATATTTGCAATGTTCTTTTACTAAATTCACATACCAGTTAATAACTTTGTATTTTACTATAGGAAGCATGTAAATAGAGCTAAAATGCATACATTTTAACTATGTTTCACGTAGTTAAATAATCTAGTATAAATAAAGCTAGTATAAAGCTTAGTTAAATAATCTAGTATAAATAAAGCAAGTATAATCTTCAGAATTTTAGACATGGCTTTATGTATGCTAACACTATATATCGTAAACAAATTCACATGTTTTCACGAAAATGGAGATTTGCAGTGTAATTTAACTAAAAACCGTTACATTTCTTAGATTTTTCTGTTAGTTCAATTGTATAAATGATATGTTTTTCTGGATAGTTCACGTAGATTATCTAGTATATATTTCAGTGTTTTTCAAAGGCTTTAAATATGTTAACGTATATATTGCATGCACATACATATGCTCATGAAAGAAAGTATATTTTCAATATTCTTTTACTAAACTCACATACCAGTTAATAATTTTGAATTGTCAGTAAAATGCGTATGAAAATAGAGCTAAAATGCACCTCTGGCCGTGTAACGGTTAGCAAGATTGACTAGCGAACCTACACGAGTGAGTTCGTGTCTCATTGGGCGCCCCATTCATTCGGCCTTGTGCCACATCGAAGCAAAGAGCTTTGTAAATTACAAAAATGCATACATTTTTAACAATGTTTTACTTAGTTTAGCAAGTATAATCGTCAGATTTTTATCAGTGGCCTTAGGTATGCTAACAGTATATATCGTAAACACATGCATTTGTTTTCACGAAAATAGAGATTTGCAGTGAAATTTAACCAAAAAATGTTTATTTTCCTAGATTTTTCTGTTAGTTCAATTGTATAAATGATTAGTTTTTTCATGATAGTTCACGTAGATTATCTAGTATATATATTCAGAGTAATTCAAAGGCTTTATGTCAACGTATATATCGTGTGCACATACATTTGTTTCTGACTCAAAGTATATTTGCAATACCAGTTAATACCAGTTAATAACTTTGCAATGTTCTTTTACTAAATTCACATACCAGTTAATAATTTTTAATTTTCACTAAAAGACGTATAAAAATAGAGCTAAAATGGATACATTTTAACAATGTTTTACTTAGTTTAGCTAGTATAATCATCAGATTTTTATCCTGTATGCAAACAGTATATATCGTAAACACATGCACTTGTTTTCACCAAAAATAGAGATTTGCAGTGTAATTTAACCAAAAACTGTTACTTTTCCTAGATTTTTCTGTTAGTTCAATTATATAAATGATTAGTTTTTCATGATAGTTCACGTGGATTATCTAGTATATATTTCACAATTTTCCAAAGTTTTTACTTATGTTAACGTACATATCGTAAGCACATACATATGTTTATGACAGAAAGTATATTTGCAATGTTCTCTTAATAAATTCACATACCAGTTGTTACAAGACGTGATCTTGCTTTGATTTGAAAAAACAAAAAGAAAGAAAAGAAGAAAAAAAAAACGGAAGTTACCACTTCGAGTTCTCAACTCAAAATGAAAAGTTAGTCGCTCACGCATCGGCTCCGCGCAGAACTTCCGTTTGCGATGAATTAACAAAAAAAAAAAAAAAAAAAAAATACATGAATAAATATCCAATCGGAACGCTTCCCGCGGGGCACAAAAATTGCCGTTTCTGAGCCTACAGAAAATATATAAATAGACGGACCAGATAATTATCAGTTAGACTTGTTCTTTCACACGACTCGTGTTAAAGATTCTTTGCCACCGTCCGGCGCCTGTCATCCGATACATCAAACGATCGCCGCCGTTAGAAACGCTGCCCTTGTTTCCAAGAAAACAATCCCTTCACCACGAGACAAGTACAGTACATGAACTTTGTAACTACTACCACTGAATTCATTCTTTAATTGTGAACATATTTCTCCATTCTACTCTCTGTACTTAATCTATTTATAAATTTTTTCTATAAAATCATTACTGTGTGAGTACCTATACGTTCTTTGTTTTGCAACCATACGCATTTCTCGCCCACAACATTCATATTATAGATATAAACAACTCAGAATATAACACTGGTGTCAAGCGTGCAGCAAAACAAGTATGGAATACTCCGGCCTTTCTCGATCAGAAATCTTGGAACTTATAAAACAGCAAAAAGCAGCGATTCTCCAAACGAAAATTGACACGGAGCCTGCAGATAACCCGCAAGCACAATTAATCATTAGTGAACTGAAAACAGACCTCCACGAACTTTTAACTGCTTTACAAACTACCGCACACGATCGATCGCACACATTGCAACAACACACCACAAACTATGAGCTTCTATTGCGACAGCAGTCACTTCAGGACGCCACAAAATCCATCCGGACCTTTGAACCGGGCAGCGATGTAAACCGCTTCGTTACCGACCTTAATAAGGCTTACACCATACATGTTAAGCCAGAATTAAGGGAATATCCTGCAATGGAGAAGGAGTTTGTCAAGCTGGCAAAGCAACTACTGAACGAAGGCATCTTCCAGCGGATGGAGGACTCAAGACAGTCCACATCCACGTTCGAGGAACTAAAGGCTTACCTTATATCCACCCACGTGAGCCAAATGACAAACTTTCAGTACCTAAGCCGAGCATGGGACCTTCAGCGACATGAGGGAGAGAAACTCACTGATTTTGCAGGCCGACTTGAAAACACAATCCGAGAGGCCACAGTCCACATCACGGCTAAATTCAAGTCGGATAGACAAAATGCTGAGATGACGGCCGAAACTGCGTTTTCCCTAATGGGGGCCATGCTCATGAGTGAAAAGATCAAGGCATGGGCACCTAACATCTATCCACACCTCGTCAAAACCATGGACAGACACATCTCAGCGATGCGCAACGCTATTTTGATCGTGGTATCAAAACGGACATCACCACCGCCGCTGAAACCACTGCGCTAATGGCGAGCCAACCTACACACTCTGACAAATCTCGTAGCCTTGAAAGTACAGCTACAGTTGCTGGATCTGAACAAGCAACTGCGGCAAACCCACAGGCGGAACCCATCCATTGTTGACAGGAAAAGTCGAACCGCCCCCTCCCTACAACATGAAGCATAACCGGGCACAAAAAAGCGCTGGCCAACCCAGCCAACAAGCAATATGCAAAAACCTTTTACGAGGCCGTGCATGCTTTAAGGGCAACAGGTGCCAATATTTTCACCCGCCTCATGCTCAAGCACACATAGCGACCACTGACACCGGTTTACCTGGAACAGATAGCGATCAGTACCACCATGAACACGCGACGCGCTTTGACGAACTGGATTTTCGGTGGGGACCGAACGAGATGTGATGACTCGTTCCCAGGTCCATGTATCCACTCAGCATCCTCACACATTTAACGTTCAAATCCGACCTGATCTCCGATCGCCCCTTGTTCAGATCAACCTCCGTAACAACGGCATCACATTCTCCGGTGTAGGCATGTTGGATTCCGGATGCACGACTTGCATCATTCCCATTTCTCGCTTACCTGAAGATGCAAGAAGACACATGTCCAAATCCAACATCCGAGTCAAGGGAATCGGAGGGAACATCTCTATTCTGGGCAAGCTCACCAGCGACATTACCTTGGGTGACGATACTTCCCCCGCTTTCTGCAACGTCGACACACTGATCACGACATCAGATATTCCCATCTTGATCGGTCAGAACATACTCGGCCACCACACACTGTTATCCTATACTATCGATAACCAGAAGGCGACTGTAAAACTTGCGCGCACACTCCCATCTGGCAAGCTAAAACATACTGTCCCGCTCTCTACAACCGTCCATCCAAGGATAAAACCAACCCACAACCTTCACACGGCGCCCTAACCATTTCCAACGAGGAACCACGAGCCACAGCCAGATCATCGCCTAACGAGTTGACTCTCAACCAAAAACTCCATTAGCTTAAGCAAACCGTAGGCCTATCGCTTCCAGACCATCATAGCCGTAGTGAATTAGAAGCTACCGCCGATTTACTCATCAGCTATGCGGACATTCTCGGCACCGACGACAATAGAAGGGGCACTTTCATCAAGCCCATACGCATACCAACCAACGGCCAGTCCAGGAGCCAAAAACAGCACCCTATAGCCCAAGCACTGGAGGGTGACGTTGACGCGGAAATTGCCCGCATGGTAAGTGAGGGTGTTATCGAACCTTGCAACGACCCTAAAGGATTTAACAGTCCAGTGGTCGCAAATTTCAAAAGAACCCTCAACAAGGTTTTAGTCGATCTCGACCCATACCCAATACCTACCATTGACTCGACATTCAACAAGATTGGCGAAGGTAACAAGTACTTCTCAACACTCAATCTCCGCAATGGCTATTGGCAAATCGTTATTGACGAACGTGACCGCCATAAAACGGCCTTTACTTGGAAAGGACGCTGTTTCCAATACACCCGTCTGGCCTTCGGTCTAACATCCGCAGGACAAATCTTCTCTCGATGCATAGCTGAGGCTCTCGACACAGTGGCCTCACGCGCGAACATATCGTCATATATCGACGATAATCTTGTCCACGCCAAAACCTTCGAGGAATATGTGACAGCGCTGGAGCAATTATTTATTGCTCTACGCAAGTTCGGATTAAAACTAAACCCGGAAAAATGCATTTTTCTTGCGCCCGAAGCTAAATTTCTCGGTCGCATCGTGAATAGCGACGGGTTCAAGGCCGACCCCGAATATGTCCGCGCCATTATCGACATGAAACCACCGTCATTACTGTGTGAGTACCTATACGTTCTTTGTTTTGCAACCATACGCATTTCTCGCCCACAACATTCCTATTATAGATATCAACAACTCAGAATATAACACAGTTAATAACTTCGTATTTTACGATAGGAAGCATGAAAATAGAGCTAAAATGCATACATTTTAACTCTGTTTCACTTAGTTTAGCTAGTATAATCTTCAGAATTTTATCCGTGGCTTTATGTATGCTAACACTATATATCGTAAACAAATTCACATGTTTTCACGAAAGTGGAGATTTGCAGTGTAACTCAACTAAAAACCATTACTTTTCTTAGATATTTCTGTTAGTTCAATTGTATAAATGATTTGTTTTTTGTGATAGTTCACGTACATTATCTAGTATATATTTCAGTGTTTTTCAAAAGCTTTACTATTGTTAACCTATATATCGTATGCACTTACATATGCTTATGACAGAAAGTATATTTGCAATGTTCTTTTACTAAATTTACATACCAGTTAATAACACTGAATTTACACAAAGACACAAATAAAAATAGAGCTAAAATACATACATTTTAACAACGTTTTACTTAGTTTTGCTAGTATAATCTTCAGATTTTTATCCGTGGCTTTTAGTATGCTAACAGTATATATCGTAAACAAATGCATATGTTTTCACGAAAATAGAGATTTGCAGTGTAATTTAACCAAAAACCGTTAATTTTACTAGATTTTTCTGTTAGTTCAATTGTATAAATGATTAGTTTTTCATGATATTTCACGTACATTATCTAGTATATATTTCAGTGTCATTCAAAGGCTTTAATTATGTTAACGTATATATCGTGTGCACATACATTTGTTTCTGAGAAAAATTATATTTGCAATGTTCTTTTAATAAATTCACATACCAGTTAATAACTTTGAATTTTCACTAAAAGAGGTATGAAAATATAGCTAAAATACATACATTTTAACAATGTTTTACTTAGTTTAGCTAGTATAATCGTCAGATTTGTATCCGTGGCTTTTGGTATGCTCACAGTATATATCGTAAACACATGTACTTGTTTTTATTAAAATAGAGATTTGCAGTGTAATTTAACCAAAAACTGTTACTCTTCCTAGATTTTTCTGTTAGTTCAATTGTATAAATGATATGTTTTTCTGGATAGTTCATGTAAATTATCTAGTATATATTTCAGTGTTTTTTAAAGGCTTTAATTATGTTAACGTATATATCATATGCACATACATATGCTCATGACAGAAAGTATATTTGCAATGTTATTTTACTAGATTCACATACCAGTTAATAACTTTGAATTTTCACTAAAAGACGTATGAAAATAGAGCTAAAATACATACAATTTAACAATGTTTTACTTAGTTTAGCTAGTATAATCATCAGATTTTTATCCGTGGATTTTGGTATGCAAACAGTATATATCATAAACACATGCACTGTTTTTCACGAAAACAGAGATTTGCAGTGTAACTTTACTAAAAACTGTTACTTTTCTAAGATATTCCTGTTATTTCAATTGTATAAATGATTAGTTTTTCATCATAGTTCACGTAGATTATCTAGTATATATTTCAGTGTTTTTTAATGGTTTTACTTATGTTAACGTATATATCGTATGCACATAAATTTGTTTCTGACAAAAAGTATATTTGCAATGTTCACATACCAGTTAATATCTTTGAATAAATTCACATACCAGTTAATAACTTATCTAGTATATATTTCAGTGTTTTTTTTTATGACAAATTATTTTTCCAATTTTCTTTTACTAAATTCACATACAAGTTAATTACTTTGAATTTTCACTGGAGGAAGCATGAAAATAGAGCTAAAATGCATACATTTTAACTATGTTTCACTTAGTTTAGCTAGTATAATCTTCAGAATTTTATCCGTGGCTTTTGGTATGCTAACACTATATATCTTAAACAAATGCACATGTTTTCACGAAAATAGAGATTTAGAGTGTAATTTAAATAAAAATCGTTAATTTGTTTTAGATTTTTCTGTTAGTTCAAATGTATAAATGATTAGTTTTTCATGATAGTTCACGTAGATTATCTAGTAATAATGACTGTGTTTTTCAAAGGCTTTGCTTATGTTAACGTATATATCGTATGCACAAACATATGTTTATGACAGAAAGTATATTTGCAATGTTCTTTTACTAAATTCACATACCAGTTAATAACTTTGAATTTTAACTAAAAGACGTATGAAAGTAGAGCTAAAATGCATACATTTTAACAATGTTTTACTTAGTTTAGCTTGTATAATCTTCAGAATTTTATCCGTGGCTTTTGGTACGTGAACACTATATATCGTAAACAAATGCACATTTTTTGCTAGTATAATCTTCAGATTTTTATCCGTGTCTTTTGGTATACTAACATATCCTAAACACATGCACTTGTTTTCACGAAAATAGAGATTTGCAGTGCATTTTAACCAAAAACTGTTACTTTTCCTAGATTTTTCTGTTAGTTCCATTGTATAATGATGAGTTTTTCATGATAGTTCACGTACATTATCTAGTATATATTTTAGTGTTATTCAAAGGCTTTACTTATGTTAACGTATATATCGTATGTACATACATATGTTTATGACAGAAAGTATATTTGCAATGTTCTTTTACTAAATTCACATACCGGTTAATAACTTTGTATTTTCACTCGAGGAAGCATGAAAATAGAGCTAAAATTCATACATTTTAACTATGTTTTACTTAGTTTAGCTAGTATAATCTCCAGATTTTTATCAGTGGCTTTTGGTATGCTAACAGTATATATCGTAAACAAATGCACATGTTTTCACGAAAATAGAGATTTGCAGTGTAATTTAACCAAAAACTGTTACTTTTCTAAGATATTCCTGTTAGTTCAATTGTATAAATGATTAGTTTTTCATCATGGTTCACGTAGATTATCTTGTATATATTTCAGTTTTTTTCAAAAGTTTTGTAAATGTTAACGTATATATCGTGTGCACATACATATGTTTATGACAAAAAGTTTATTTGCAATGTTCTTTTACTAAATTCACATACCAGTTAATAACTTTGCCATTTCAGTAAAAGACGTATGAAAATTGGTCTAAAACATTTTAACAATGTTTTACTTAGTTTAGCTAGTATAATCATCAGAATTTTAACCCTGGCTTTTGGTATGCTAACAGTATATATCGTATACGCATGCACATATTTTCAAGAAAATCAAGATTTGCAGTGTTATTTAACCAAAAACTATTACTTTTCCAAGATGCTTCTGTTAGTTGAATCGTAAAAATGATTAGTTTTCATGATAGTTCACGTAGATTATCTAGTATATATTTCAGTGTCCTTTTACTCCATTTACATACCAGTTTATAACTTTGAATTTTCTCTAAAAGACGTGTGAAAATACAGCTAAAATGCCGACATTTTAACAATGTTTTACTTAGTTTAGCTAGTATAATCTTCAGAATTTATCTTTGGCTTTTGTCGTAAACTCATGCGCATGTTTTCATGAAAATCGACATTTTCAATGTAATTTTACCAAAAATGATTACTTTTCCAAGATTTTTCAGTTATTTCGATAATACAAATGATTTGTTTTTCATGATAGTTCACGTAGATTATCTTTTATAAATTTCAGTGTTTTTTTAAATGTTTTATTTATGTTAACGTATATATCGTGTGCACATGGATATGTTTATGACAAAAATTATATTTGCAATGTTCTATATCTAAATTCACATACCAGTTAACCACTTTAATTTTCGCTAAAAGTCATATGGAAATAGAGCTAATATGCCTACATTTTATCTATGACACAACCACAGCATGGAAGTAATTCTGTTGATAAGAAATTCTATTGATAAGATATTGATCAACCTCACTAACCTCACTGATAAATCAGCGAGTTTAGTGAGGTTGATCAATATCTTTTTAGTGACAATCCATGCCTTTGCTATGCGTTTGCTCACATTGCCTTCAGTAAATAAGATATTGTTGCCAAGGTTTGGGAACTGCTCAACTAATGTCATTGGATATCCACTTAAAGTGGAGAGAACTCCTCATTTACCACATGAACTCTGTTATATTTATGTTCACATAGTGGCCAATGCCTCCTGCTGCTTGTTTCAGACTATGCAGCTGGGATATGTCTTCGGCTGGTGTATTTATGACAAGCACTAGATAGTCTGCATTTGTCACTGTTTCTCTGGAGTATCCTCTGATTGTCTTTTTTAATGCGAAACCATTTACTTTCATTAGATCTATTCGTGTTTGCAGTACAGGCATTGTATCTCCTTGCAAAAGTCCCATGACTGTATCAAAAAGGTCAGTGTCACTATTGAGTAAGTGATCCATTGTACATTGTTCTTTTAAAACATCATTATTGCTGTAACAGTTTCTTTGCGGAGACTAGTATTTGCTCCATCTTTCCTCTGTGTATGGAATCAAATACTTTAAAAAAATCTGCAAATAATTGTGTTGTTAGATTTTTTTGCACTTACTCCTTTGATGATTTAAAAGATAGTCAGAATCTGTTATGCTGTGGATCGATTTTTCTAAAAGCTGTTCTGATTTTTCCTAAGGATATGATTGACGACCAGGCAATACCTTAGTACCTATAGCTGTAAGAATTATGGCTCAGTAGTTCTTAGTAATTCCAAGGTAGACTTTCTTGAAGAAGGGGAATATGCAGCCTTTCATCCATTGTCTTGTTTAAACACCATATTGCATAATCAAGGAAGTATGTCATCAAATTTTCTTATTTTCTATACCTCAGGTGGTGTTTTCTAGGTGCATACTTTTAGTTTTGCTTTCAAGCTCCTTTCCTTTTTCTAACTTCATTTACTTTCTGCTATGCTGTGATTGTCTTATCTTCTTATCTTCTGAATTTCTGATTTTATTGATTTGACCTTGAATGTATTCAAGTTGTTCTTTTTGGTATGTATTTGTTAATATATACCAAAACAGAGCAACAATAATCTCCTGCTACAGCCCTAACAATGTTAGAGAAGAAACTGAATTTGTCGCCTTCTACGATGAGCTATCCTCTCTAGTATGCAGCATCCCGAAACACAACGTTCTCGTCATTGGAGGAGAAAAACGGAAACCACAAATACAGCCTACACAACTCGTCAAACAGGAATGGACAACATCTAACAAATTTCACGATAGAAAATAGATTAACATGCCTCAACACAAACTTTCAAAAAAGAGAGGGGAATTATGGACCAACACATACACAAACAATACTAAAGCACAGATAGACTGCGTCTTTATAAATAAGAAATGGAAAAATAGCGCAGTGAATTGCGAGGCACACACCCTCTTTCGAGGGTGTGTTTCAGTGAATTGTTCCGAGGGTGTGTTTCAGTGAATTGCGAGGATCACCGAATTGTCACGGCAAAAATACGACTGAGCCTACGAAAGAACGTTACTCGAACAACAACCGCTATACACTATGACTGGGCCCTTCGTTATAACAAAGATATTAGAGATAAATATGTGATAGCATTAAGAAACAAATTCGATGCACTACAGGAAAAGACAGAAATACTTACCCCGAATGACGAATTTGAGAATTTCGTCCACGCCAACCAAGAAGCAGCAACGAAATACATACAAAAAGAACATAGAACTAAATCTAGAGTCCCATGGGAGACATTAGCGGTTAGAGAAAAACGTGCAGACGTGAAAACTGCCTCCAAATGCAATAGGAAGAATCCAACGGACACAAATGCCCTGAAACTAAAAAAGGCCCAAAATGAATTAGCAAGCAAAGAACTGACAGAATACATACAAAATCAGATAGGGAGATTAGGGACTCAGTGGAAGATAGGCAATCTAGGATAGCGTGGCAAACGATAAACGAAGTGAGCAGAAGGAAGAGCACAGCCAAATCTAAACTGAAAGCTACAAACCAACAAGAACGAATAAAACTGTGGAAACAGCATTTCGAGAATCTACTAGGAAACCCACCGAAAGTTACATATGAACCAATCATGAGAATTATTAGTAAGCAACTAGGACCGTTTACTCTAGAAGAACTCGACTCAGTGCTTAGAAAAATTGAAAATAGAAAAGCCGCAGGGCTTGATGAAATTCCCCCAGAAGTATGAAAGACCAGACATTTCGACGACATACTGTTCCGACTCTGTAATGCAGTTTATAATCAAAATCCGAAAGACAGATGGATGAAGGGATGTATCCTCCCTTTCCCTAAAAAGGGCGACCTCAGATTAGCCAAGAACTACCGAGGTATGACACTTACACCCATAGCAGCCAAAATATACAATGCCCTACTACGCAACCGCATAGAAACCAAAATTGACAACATTCTTTGGAAAAACCAAAATGGCTTCCGAAGAAATAGATCCACGACCTTACAAATATTGACTATCCGTAGAATCCTTGAAGGCGTACGGGCAAAAAACCTACAGGTGACAATACCATTTGTCGACTTTACCAAGGCCTTTGATTCCATTCACAGAGGGAAGATGGAACAAATTCTACAAGCATACGGCCTACCAAAAGAAACCGTCGCAGCCATAATGATTCCCTATAGAAACAGCAAAGTGAAAGTAGGTTCTCCGGATGGAGACACAGACTACTTCGACATTGTAGCAGGAATACTGCAAGGAGACACACATGCCCCATACCTCTTTATCATCTGTCTAGACTACTTGCTTAGAACATCGATTGATAAAATCAAAGAAAACGGTTTCGAGCTGACAAAGAAAAGAAGCAGAAACAATTACCGACGCCGACTACGCCGATGACATTGCGCTTCTGGCAAATGCACCCGCCCAAGCTGAAACCCAACTATATAGTCTGGAACGAGCCGCCGCAGGCATTGGCCTCCATGTCAATGCACATAAAATGGAATACACGTGTTTTAATCAAACGGGTGACATTTCCACACTAAGTGGTAGCTCTCCTACCTGGGAAGCAGTGTCTCATCAACCGGAACTGACATCGACACGTGACAAACAAAGGCATGGACAGCTATCGATCATATGGAAGTCAGACCTGATCGATAAAATGAAACGCAGTTTCTTCCAAGCAGCGGTCGTGTCGATACTGCTATATGGATGCTAACTAAACGGATGGAGAAAAAGCTTGACGGCAATTACACAAGAATGCTGCGAGTAATATTGAACAAATCCTGGTGGCAACACCCCATAAAGCAGCAGTTATACGGCCACCTACCATCCATCACGAAAGCCATCAAAGTTAGACGAACCAGACACGCAGGACACTGCTGGAGAAGCAGGGATGAGCTCATAAGTGATGTTCTCCTATGGACACCCTCACATGGCCGAGCAAAAGTAGGGCGACCAGCTCTAACCTACATACATAGCTCTGAGAGGATACGGGATGCAGCCCTTAGGACCTGCCAGAAGCGATGAACGATAGGGAGGAGTAGCGAGAGAGGATCAGGGATATCCGTGCTGGTGGGACGACAAGATGATGAGATGATGATGATGATTTTCAGGCTTTAAACAAAAAACAAACAAAAAAAAAACAAAAAAAAAAACAAAAAAAACAAAGCAAAAAAAAAAAAAAAAAAAAAAGCAAAAAAAAAACGTGTCCGATTACCTAAATCTAGAAAAAAGAAATCACAAACAGAATTTTTATCATAAAAACCCGACCTGATATGAAACAATACAAAACCGTAATGATAAAAAAAGAAAATATAGTGAACATTATCGATGAAAAAATCATTGAAAATAGTGCAGAGACTATGTATTTCACTTCTGTTTTGAGCCTTTTTTACGAAACAAAACAAAATCTGTGTGTCGGTATATAGTAAAATCACATGGCAAATAATAGTTTTATGGCCTCATTACAAAAAAAAAGACAAAAACAAAACTTGTCCATTTACCTAAATCTTGGAAAATATCATTGCCAATAAACCGGTGAACGTGTCAGTAAATTCAGGAAAATAATATGGCAAATAGTATTTTTATCATAAAAATATGTACCGGCATACAATCTGATAAGAGGCAATACTATACGTAGAAATTTTGTTAAGGAACTGGTGATCCTGTTTCACCGAATATCAGCAGCCCCTTGGGGTCACGTGGCGTCCATTATAAAAAAGAGCTCCACTGGAGATTCTTGCTCTTACTTCCTCTCCCACCGCTGTTAGCAACAGGTCCTTTCGTAGCAGCCCTTGACGGCAAACGTATTTGGTACCTTCCACCAGCCAGGACCCAAGAGCGACGAACACACGTGCTGAGTTAAAAGGAATAGGACACACAGCTAAGTTCCAGCAGGCATTTTATCTGCAAAACCTAACTTAACCATCTTAAACCTTACCAAACCTTACACCTTTACCTTATAACTCTACCTTATAACAACCTTACAACTAAACCTTACAAACCTTACAAAACCCTACCACCTATCTGAACCTCGAACTCTTTTTTGAACTCTTACAAATTCGTTGTTTGTTCCATTTGGTGTAAAACCCTGTTTATTGTTGTTGTTGTATATAAATTTTGTTGCACTGAAAGTCGTTCGTCTCCTTTCTTCAAAAGCTGTCACCCAAATACCTACTGCTATTGAAGTACGGTTTATTCTTTTACAAAACGTAGGAACAAACCGGGCTTTTCGGGGCTTATAAAAATCCCCATATATATATACTGACGTTAAAACTATTAAAAACACTGCAAAAAAAAAAAAAAACACCGTATTTCGACTCAGTTTTAGGGATTCGTTACAAAACAAAAAACCGTAACCAATTACCTAAATCTACGAAAATAACAATGCCAACAACATTTCTATCATGAAAATGATTACTTACACACGATCCTATCAGTGGCAATAAAAAACGTAGATACAAACAGCAAACTATATCTAAACTATTGAAAAAGAACAAAAACAACGCATTTCAGCTTTGTTTTAGAGCTTTCTTAATAAAAAAAAAACCGTGTCCGATTACTTAAATCTAGGAAAAAAATGACATATATTATTTTTTATAAGAACACGATCTGATATGTAAACAGTGAACTTTATCTATTCTAAAACAATTAAGAATCGTGCAAAAACAACGTATTTTTGCTTTTTGACTAAAAAGAACAAAAAAAAAATGTATGTGGGTACCTAAATGTAGTTAAATTACATGGCAAATAGGATTTTTAACATAGAAAATTATATAATCTAAAACCATTAAAAACAGTATCCAAGACAACGTATGCGTTTTGATCTATTATATATAAACAAATTAACAGGTAAGTGAGTTATTAAATCTAGGAAAATAGCATTAGTATTTTTATCTTATAAGTAGCAATACTAAAACAATTGATATAAATTGTGAACCTTATCTACGCTAATGCAAAAACAAAGTATATATGCTTTTTTGACTTCTTTTTAACAAAACAAAAAAATGGTGTGCGGGTACCTAAATTACATGGCAAATGGTATTTTTTACAGAAGAATATACACCTGCAACAGATCTGATAAGTGTGTATTTTAAAAGATTTAATATAAGCAACGGACGTTATATAATCTAAAATCATTAAAAACTGTGTACAGACAACGTTTTTCATTTCTGTTAACCCGTATCCTGTTACCTTAATCTTGGTAAAAAAAAAGAAACATAGTATTTTTATCATAAAATATATGATCTGATAAGTGACAATACAAAAATCATTGATATGAAGCGAACTAACTACGCTAAAGCTATTGAAAACAGCACAAAACAACGTATTTCAGCTTTGTTTTGAAACTATTTTACCAAAAAGAATGCAGTCACCTAAATTTCCAAATGTTATTTTCTTAAATAACATCGGAAATAGCATTTTTATCATGAAAATAATTACCTGCACTCAATCTGATGTGGCAATACAAAAATCATTAATATAAACAATGAATTTTATTAATGCAAAAACAATCAAAAATTGTGCAAAAAACGTATTTAAACTCTTTTGACTTTTATCACAAAACAACCCCCACAGGCTTGCTGGTTCCTAAATACAGTAAAATCACATAACTAGCAAATAGTATTTTTATCATAAAGATATGTATTTGAAGACTTATTTGATATGTGGCTATTTGATATAAACAGTGAACTTTATCTGTGCTGAAATCAACGCAAAAATAATGTATTTCTGCTTTGTTTTTAGGTTTCTTTAGAAAACAAAAAACCCGTGTACAATTAAGTAAATATACGAAATAAAAAAACATGGCAAATAGTATATTTATCATAAAAAGACGATCTGATAAGTGACAACACCAAACCTTTCATAAACAGTGAATATTATCAGATCTAAAACCATTGAAAATAAGGCAAAAATAACGTTTTCAGCTTTTTGATGCGATTTTATAAAACAGAAAACCGTGTGCGGTTACCTAAATCAAGGAAAACGACATTGCAAATAGCATTTTTATCATGAAAATAGCTACCGGTGTAACGTAATGGAACGGCTCATCAGAAATTGAATGAATAGATAGATGAATAAGTAAAGCAGACAGTAGTCGCCGAACAGCAAAGTAGAGGCACTTGTCGTAGTTAAAAATGACTTAGGAAAACTGGAGGTCTGAAGTCTTGTGCACATGCGCTGAGCGACTGGAAACGGATATGTTTAATACGACAGGTGGAAGTGAGGGGACAATTTGTGTCCTTTTGGAGAGTCGACGGCAAGACGCGAGAAGGTGAAGACGTCAGTAGAACACCGATCACAAAGATGTAAGGGACGAAAGTTTACGAGCCCTAAATCTTTTTTTTTGGGAGGGAGAGGAGATTCCAAAGGAGGCGTTAGACTACGTGACCCAGCGGACAAGCATATTAAAACCAGAAAAAATTCAAGGTTTATGTCTGCTCTCTCTTTCCCACCATGATATGTCGCTTATATTTTCATCTAGCTGAAGCAGTTGTTTCATGTTTCGCCCTTTATTTCTCCCGGCGGCTACTTGCTACCCAGTAGTAAATAAACCTCGGTGCATGTTTAACAGAGATTCACATTTGTCAACTTGTTACAACGGCGAGGTCACAACAGGGTCCAAAGTCTCTTTAGTACCGCTATGGTACATTGGCCCCCGATCCGATTGGTGGCAATAAAAAACCATTAATATATCAATGCAAAATTTATGAAGAATTGTGCAAAAACTACGTATATCAGTACTTTTTGAAGCTTTTTACTAAACAAAAAAATCTGCGTGTGGGTACCTAAGTCTTGGAAAATACCATTGTAAAAAAGTGTTTTTTCTCACAAGAATATAGACCTGCAATGGATCTGATAAGTGGCAATACTAAAAGCACTGATATAATCAGTTGAACATTATCTAATGTAAACCTATTAAAAACAATGTACTGACAACGTATTTCAGCTCTAGTATGATGCCGCTGCGGTTACCTCAATCTTGGAAAATAACATTGCCAATATTATTTTTATCATGTACCTGCACAGGAATTGAAAAGTGGCATTATTAAAATCTTTGATATAAACAGTGAACTTTATACACGTTTAAAACATTGGAAACCGTATATTTCATCTCTGTTTTGACGCTATTTTACAACGCTTAAAAAAAGCCCCCCCCAAACCAATGTTGTTTTCCAAAGTCTAGGAAAATAACATTTCAAATGATGTTTTTATCCTGAAAATTATTTCGTGCACACAGCCTGATAAGTGGCAAAACTAAAACCATTCATATAAATAGAGAAATTTATCTATGCTAAAACCATTTAAAATAGTGTAGAACCAACGCGTTTCAGCTTTTTTGACTTTTTTACAAAAGAAAAAAAAACTCCACTGCAAATAGTATTTTTAACATAGGATATACACCTGCAATGGATCTAATAAGTATGTATTAACAGTGAACATTATCTAATCTAAAGCCGTTAAAAACTGTGTACAGACAACATATTTAATCTCTGTTTTGACGTTATTCTACAAAACAAATAAATTTGTGAGCAGGTACCTAAATCTAGGAAAAATAACATTACAAATAGTATTCTTATCATGAAAACATGTGGCAATTCTAAAACCATTCATATAAATAGCGACCTTTTTAATGATAAAACCAATAAAAATAGTGCAAAAACAGGGTATTCCAGCATTTAAAACTTTTTTTACCAAAGAAAAATCCGGTTTGCAGGTACGTAAATATAGTAAAATAAAATTACAAATAGTGTTTTTAACATAAGAATATACACCTGTAATTGATTTGATAAGTGGCAATTACTAGAAGCTTTGATGTAAACAGTGAACAGTGTCTAATCTAAATCAATTAAAAACAATGTACAGAAAACGTATTTTATCTTTGTTTTGATGCTATTTTGTAAAAAACAAAAACAAAACAAAAAAACAAAACAAAAAAAAAAAAAAAAACGCAGGCAGGTACTTATATCTTGGAAAATAGCATAGCAAATAGTGTTTTTATCTTGAAAATAATTACTTGCACACGTTCGGATAAGTGGCAATAGTAAAACCGTTGGTATAAACAGTAAAGTTTACCTACTTTAGAACACTTTATTTTAGCTCTGGTTTGAGGCATTTATACAAAACAAAACAAAACAAAACAAAACAAAAACTGTATCTGATTACCTAAATCTAGGAAAATAATATTGCAAATAGTAAGTTTATCATAAAAATATGTACCTGCACACGATCCGATTTATGGATATACCAAAACCATGGATATAAACAGTGAATTTTTTTAATGTTAAAATCCTTAAAAACCGGCTACAGACAACGTTCTCATCTGTTTTGAAGCTATTTTACAAAAATATATAAATAAATAAAGTGTGCAGGTACCTAAATCTACGAAAATGTTATTGGAGATAGCGTTTTTATATAGAAAATAGTTACCTGCACATGATCTGATAAGTGAGTAATAAATTAATTAATAAAAACAGTGAACTTTATTGATTCTAAAACCATTTGTAGCAGAAGGTATTTTGGTTTGGCGCGCAATTTAATTCGACGCATAATTTCACCCAATCAGGATGACTTATCCTATTCATCCCGGATATCCTTTCCGAGCAACAAAAATTGGGTAAGCTGCTAAACACAGTCTCTTTGGCTGAACAACGCCGTCCAGTGCAGACGTCCCATTGGCCGTTCGTCAATAGCAGCAGCATGGACACGTGAGGGAGCCTATCTAATTTATGGATTCCTTGCGCCTATTTCAGACCAAGGAATACCAGTTGAATATGAATTAGATACATTCAATACGCCACCACAGGAACAACTTTATGTCACCCCCAAAATTGGCTATGTCGATGCGATGCCTTTATTCCGCTCTCGACACCTAGCTCTCAATTCACCCCCGGGCCACTTTAATGGAGATAACGCACGCCTCTCCCCAAAATTCATCAGACACACAAAACTCACGGTGACTCCAAAGTTTATTTCCTCCAACGGCAAACATGGCTTTCGCTAAACTACGGCGAACACAATCCCTCGCACGTCCCACGACACGCGCTGCCTTCTTAACCCTATTATATCTCCATTTCGTCTCCTTACTCACAATCTTTCCAACTAGAATTGCAGCACAAAAAAGCAAACCCAATATTCCATGCTGAAAATAAAAACTATTCCTAAACACATTTCGACTTCGACATCTTGAACCTTCTCCTTTATATACCCAACAAGCTTTAGCGAGTACCTTACAAACTTAGCGAGGAAACAACTCAACGCCTAAACACAAACACGTTACAACTTCTCCTCGCCAAAAACACGCAACTAAAACCCTCGCTAAAAACAAAACTTTCCCTCGTTAAAAATTACCTCCGGCTAAACATTGAAAATAGTGCAAAAACAACGCATTGAAATACGTTGTTTTTGCACTATTTTGTTTTGCCGCCTCTTTACATAACAAAAAAAAACAAAAAACAAAAACAAAAAAAAAACGTGTGCGAGTATATAAAATTAGGAAAATAACATTATATCTATCATGAAAATATATACCTTGCACACGATCTGATGTGGCAATACTAAGTTTTTTTGTATAAATGGTTAAATTTATATATGCTAAAACCATCCAAAACAGAGCCAAAACAACATATTTCAGCTCTATTTGACTTTTTTACCATACAAAAAATCCTGTGTTGCTGGTACCTAAATGTGGTAAAATATGATTATTGCAAGTAGCAGAAAAAATATTTATTTTTTGGTCTGCTTTGACGCTAAATTACAAGAAACTTTAGTTTTTGTTGTTATGCGGGGAAAATATTTGTTTGTGTTTAGCGAGGAAGATGGTGTAACGTATGTGTGTGTTTACGTTGATTTGTTTCCTCGCTAAGTTTGTAAGTCCCTCGCTAATTATTGTTAGGTAGATAAAGGAGAGAAGTTTCATGATGTCGAAGTCGAAATGTGTTTTTAGGAATAGTTTTTATTTGCAGCCTGGAATATTGGGTTTGCTTTTTGTGCTGCAAGTCTCGTAGGAAGGCTGTGAGTATAGATACGAAATGGAGATATGATAGAATTGAGAAGACAGCACATGTCGTCGGACGTGCGAGCGATTGTGTTCGCCGTAGTTTAGCGAAAGCCATGTTGCCGTTGGAGGAAATGAAAATGGAGTCACCGTGAGTTTTGTGCGTCTGGTGGAGAGGCGTGCGTTGTCTCCATTAAAGTGGCCCAGAGGTGAATTGAGAGCTAGGTGTCGAGAGCGGAATAAAGGCATCGCATCGACATAGCCATAAATTAGATAGGCTCCCTCATGTGTCCATGCTGCTGCTGCTATATAAGAACGGCCAGTGGGACGTCTGTGCTGGCCGGCGTTGTTCAGCCAAAGAAACTGTGTTTGGCAGCTTACCCAATTCCTGCTGCCCGGAAAAGAAGTACAAGTATGAATAGGATAGGTCATCCTGATTGGGTGAAATTATGCGTCGAATTAAATTGCGTGCCAAACCAAAATACCTTCTGCTACAAACTGAACCCGTGTAAAATGAGATTGCAATTACTTTTTAATCATTAAAATATGAACCTGCAAACGATCTGATAAGTGACAATACAAAAACTTTTGATATAAACAGTTACATTTTTGTATGCTAAAATAGTGCGAAAATTACGTATTTCAGCTCAGTTTTGAGTAAATCCGCCCCCATCAAAAAACAAACAAAAAACAAAACAAAAAGAAACTCATGTGTGGGCACGTAAATCTGTGAACATAATACTGCAAATACAATTTTTATCATGAAAACATGTACATGCACACGAGTTGATAAGTAGTAATACAGAAATAATTGATAAAAAGAATAAACATTATTTATGCTAAAGCAATTGAAAACACTGCAATTATTACGTTTTTTTTTAAATCACAAAAAAATGTGTTGGTACTAAAATGACACTGCAAGTCGTAGTTTTATCATTAAATAAGTACCTGCATATAGCAATACGAAATCATTTGGTATAAACGGTAAACTTTATATTTGCTAAAACCAATGTGAAAAAAGTACGTACTTTAGCCCTGTTTTTGATTGAATCACAAAACAAAACCTGTGTGCCGGAACGTAAATATGGTAAAACAACTTTGCAAATAGTATTTTCATCATAAAATTATGTACCTGCATAACATCTGATAAGAGGCAATATTGAAACTGATATTAACTAAAAAAACCCCGTGTGTGTGCATGTAAAGCTAGAAAAATAAGATTGTAATTGTTGCTTTGACTCAAAATCGCAAAAAACGGAAATCCGTTCGCAGGTTTGTAAATCTACTAAAATAACATATCAATTACTATTTTCATCAGTAAAGCATGTAACTACACACGATCTGATGAGTAACAATATTAAAAGATTTGATAAATAGTCAACTTAAAGCAGTGCAAAAAGTACGAACTTTAGCATTGTTTTGACTCTCAGAACAAAAAAGCTAAGTAAATCTACAAAAAAATCATTGGAAATACAAAAATACACATACATTTACACTGAATGAAGATTTACAAATAAGAAGAAATGCAATTTCATATATATAATTACAAAATGATGATAGTATTGCCTTCAATGGCGGTCGAAAAACAGTACCAGCTGAGGAGTAACCCCCCCTGCACATCCAAAGAACTCGAATTTCTGTTATCTAACTGGTGTGATATTTTGACCTTCGACTCGGCCCAAAAATACTATTCCCAGGTGATACACCGGAAGGAAGTGACACATTCCAATGGCCAGTAATCGAAAGAGATCACGTGGGCGGATTAAGGCTTATGATATGGGACAAGGTGAAGGTCCCATTGTGCCACTACAGTGATGCACCGGAAGAGAGTAACCTCTGAACTGCATGACAGTTATTTCCGCTTGATGACGATTAAACATCCGATTTCAAAGATCCAGTAAGCGATCGTGTGGGCGTTGAATTATTATTTAACTCAGTTGAGTTCGGGGTGCCAAAGCAGTGGCCAGCAGACTTCCAGAGAGTTAGAGACGAGATGTGGTAGGGAAGGCCACACCCGACCGAGGGGGTCCTCGGAAAGCCCCGATGGAGCTGACCCCAACATCAGGAGAACAAGAAAGACACAACGTGACGGTCATAAGTAGTGGAGGTCAAAATATGAAGTTTGTGTTCGGTCTCCAGCACCCTCTCACATGCAAACCTTGAACAACCCTTTCGAACCCTTGCAATAAAGTGAGAGGTAAATATATTTGTAAAGAAGTCTTCCTGTGTCTTCCTTCCTGCTTCCTTCATTCCTGCGTCTTTCTGTGTGCGTCTGTTATTATTATTGAGTCGTTATGATACGGCAAACGAGTATACAACACTGGGAGTAAGTTGGTGGGGAAAAGAAGACGAGAAATAAAAATAAAAAATGGGCCGATAGATAATTATATCAAAATTTCAAGTCAAACACAGAAACTAAAGATTTTTGGGGCTGTTTTTTTTTTTTTCGTTTCTGTTAGTTGTTGTTCAAATGTGGAATGAGGATAGGTGTTTAAGTTGGTGTTCTTTTTATAGAGACATAAACATACATACACACGTGTTGTTACAGAGTTTTCCATTTTAACCCCTGCACTCCATTCACACATCCTTGCAATCCTCAAGATATTCACTCAAACCACATGTCCAAACCGCGGGTAAAAAAAGGGAGCGGTCTGCTTGAATTGGACTTCTGGCCTAAGTGTCCGAAAAATCAGCGACAGAACTCAAACAAAACCAAAAATTACTTAAATACAAATAGCGACGATAAACGTAAGAACTTTAAATAGAATAGGCCAACTATCGGAGCTGACAGCGTCTGCGATAGATCATAACGAAGACATAGTATGCGTTCCAGAACACAGATACCATCATAGTGAAGAAGATATAAAATACCACGATATGAATGGACGTTTGTCTCGTCATCTGCAGGGAAAAATTCTATGAACGCCGTGATAAAATCGCTCTAAAATCACTTAATAGCATCGAGAAATACAAGTGAAGATAATAGCCACGTTTAACGATGTGAGAATACCCACCTCTGCAGCTCGTTGCATAAATTACTAACTCCACGTCGAGAACCTATGTGTTGCTGGATCGAGCGAGAGAAAAGAACAAAAGCACAACAACAACTTTGTGGTTAAAACGCCAAGGGAGGATGAAGAGCGTGTAACACTTTGTGGATAATTAGTTCTAGTTTGAGTTTTGGCTGGCAAAAGATTATCTTAACTAATTGGGTCCGGCTGGTAATGCCGCTGTTCGTTGTTTCTTTGTTCCAGTCTAATCAACTTTCCTCGAACCCAAACTAAGTCTAACTGCTAGGACCCAAAACGCACCTGTATATATACAGAATGTTTCATTATTATTTCCGGCCAAGGGACACCCACGAATAAACACAAGACTTTTTGGGGGGCTATTTCTCTCTTAAAAAACTGGACATAAAAATATTTCCTAGCCTGGCCGTCTCCGATATAGGGACATTAAATCCAGACCCTTTTAAGTTTTTGACCAGTACCCAACAAGTACTTAACACTTACCCACACCCGTGGCCATATGTATGAACATTTTCTTATCTAGATTTCCTTAATCTAGTTAATGGGTTTTCCTAACATTTGAAATTTGATACCCAGGCCGAACCTAACTCATCTTGTCACATATATGTGTGTGTATATGTGTGTGTGTGTGTGTGTGTGTGTGTGTGTAGGTGTGAGTGTGTATACACACACATGTGCGTGGGCGTATATATGTACACACACACGCATACATGTATTGGTGTACACACGACACGTGTGCATATATCCTACTCATTGTGTCACATACATCCCCAACTATTTTTTTCATTTATTTCATAAATTACACAAAGAATTTAACAAACAATAAGACACTATGCATCTCCACTCATCACATCATGACCCTGCTCGGGTAACATTGGATAAAGAACATTAAAAAAAATGTACAGGTTACAAACACAAATTACCAGAGAATTTATAACAATTATCGCCACTGAAACAGTGGTGGGCAACAAAATTCAGCAAAAACAATATGAGACTATGCATCTTAACTCGGCCGAGGAGAAAACAAAATAATAATTAAACAAACAAAAAAAAAATGTACAGACAGTAACAACCGAAATTACAAAATTTCAAAGGGGTTCGGTCGTCCCCTAAAAATAAATAAATGAATAAAATAACATCATAGCAACACTGCACTGGGGTGGTTGGGATCACTCACCCCTTACAATACCATCATACACATAAGAAAAATACTGTTGGATTCAGCTCTTCTACTTTGCTCTCCTGTGAACAATTCTGGGGTCTCCTGACTTATTCCTATTCCTCATTCCCGGAGGACTTTTCGATTCACCTCCAACATCATTCAATTTTCTAACATTTCACCCCACCCCCACCCAACAGAACACAGGGGAATTTTGACCACCCCTACCCAACGATTTCAGGAGGACTTTTCCATTCACCTCCAGCGTTACTCAATTTTTCAACATTTCGCCCCACCCTCCAACTAATTAGAACACTGGGGAATTTTAACCACCCCTACCCAACAATTCAGGAGTATTTTTGGACTTGTATCTCCCCTTTCCTTACGACGTGGGAGCATCAGTAATCTTCGCAGTTCGATCGGTGTCGTAACAGGAATAATGTTACGGAAAGCATTGTGGAATTCACCTCCCAACCTGGGGGTCTTCACTGCCCTCTGCAACGAACAAAACAACTCTCTCAGAGTTACTGAAAGTTCACCATAACTGATTTTCAGCCAGCCATGACATACAACATATACAAAAAAAATGTTCACCCTTAATGGTAAAGTCTGGCAAAATTCAAGTTTTGCTCTCTTTTTTTCCCTCTTTTTTAATTTCTTCCTCTTTTTTCTTTTCGTTTGAGAGAGCGAAGAAAGAGTCCCTAGTTTCAAATTCCCCTTCCGCCTGATAATAGGGCGGTAGGGTGATGGAACCCCCCTGAAAGGTGAGCAACCCATGGGCAAACTGATAACAGTTAGAGGAGACGCTGCTCTTATGGTTACCGTCGACCGACCCCCCACACACACCTGAGACAGGGCTAACTCCCTCTCCAAGACCACCGCCCAAATCGCATCGGACAATCCTATGGTCTGTTGCATCATCAGAATGAGCCGTAGCAGAATCCTCTCCCCAGCCATTTTGTACTGTAATAGGATGCAATAAGGAGAGAAAACTCACGTGACTCTACACCCCAATTCCCGTTATACTTCTTTCTATTCTAAGCAGCAACCATCCTCTTGGGATGTACAACTAAAGGTTGGACCCCCGATAGGGTGGAGTTCCTGCATCTATTTCCTCGGTGCGAAATTGAGCCCCATCCTTTTGTGGTAAGTTTTCCTTTCGTAACCTGGCCTGTATTTTACTCAGAAGCATATCTTCTTCATCGTCCGTTCCCTCTTCCTCTGGGGATTTGGCTAACCTTAATTTTAACTCTGCAAGTGGGATCTCATCCTCAGAAATCCACCTCTGTAGTTCTTGCCGAGGAGGATAGAATCCCACCCTTGGATCGTGATCATCCTCTGCAATACTTGATGGGGATGATTCTAACTCGGAATCCTGGATATCGGAGTCCAGCTCCGAATGAGGTGTAGCTAACGTTGATTGCCTAATTGACCTTCCGTTGTTTTCGACCTGTGGGTTTTCCCACTCTCTGAGCTCGGCTAATTTCAAATCATTAGCATGGACCATCGTAACCTTTCCCACTAGTTGGTCCCATATTACGAAAGTAACGAGGCTCGTTTTTTCGACTATCCTATAGTATGGCCTCCACTTTTGATCGAGTTTACCCTGCCTATTGTGAGCCTGGTAATATACTGGGTCACCTACATCTAACTCTACTTTTCGGCGATTCTTGTTGATGGCGTAATTCCTCTTTTTCTGTGCACGTCTAATCCTGTCCCGAGCCCTTACGAAAGTTTTATGCTGTTGTTCAATGATGAGACGGTGGTGGTCCTCACCCATGTATTTATTTCGAGGTTTTAGCAAATTGTCTACTGGTAGGACCACATCACGCCCAAACAGCATGTAGTATGGTGAGAATTTTGTTGTCTCAAAACATCGAGAATCTCACTGCGGCCAGTGCCTGAGTTAGGTACACTTCTCAATTATGTCTGTCACTCTCAGTCAATTTAGACAGTATATCACCCTAGAAACGGTGGAAACGTTCTACCTTGGTCTTACTCTGTGGATCATATGGAGATGTAGTTATGTGTTTTATATTGAGGCTTGCCATTGTTTCCTTCATTATCCCCTACGTTTCCCTGGATCCTTCCAACAAGCCTCTTTTCCCCTGATGTACACCTCATTCTGGGGCACTCCCTCCGTATGTGACCCAGCTGTCCACACTCCTAGCACCACGGTTGTTTTGGGTCAGGAAGTGGCCTTCTCCACCCCCTCTCATGGGGGTGGTCTCTCCAACGATAGCCCGAATGACCACTCCCTTCTTGGTCCCAAGCAACAGGCGGAGTCTCTGCCCACCTCATTCTCGCCTCTCCTGACAATCTCCTTTCTTCTCCCTGCCTCTGGGAGGCTGTGAGCCTATTATAGAGCCTAAGACGCAAACGCCTCCGCCAGTGAGGCTGGGGCCGCCCTTGCTGTGTCTTCTCTTACGAACGTATTTTCTATGGCGTCCGTGTAATACTCAGCTAGCTGCGCTTGTACTGCTTCCCCCTCACGTTGGACGGCGATTTGTATGCAACCTTAGCTAACCCCAAAACGCTACTAGCTAGTTCCGAGAGAGTTTCTCCATCCCTTTGCTTAATCTTAATTAAGGCCCTAGCAGCATCAGTCGCACTAGTATAATCCCTGTACTGTTTAGTCAGCTGTTCTAAAATTCAATTACTTCCGGGATTATCATCTAAGTATAATCCTATGTACTCTGATACCACCCCGTCTGAATAGTCATAAGCCAGATTAACTAACTCTGTCTGTGTAAATTGGTAAATTCTAGCCTTTTTCTTCAGAGCTTCTTACCCAGCCCTGAAACTCAGAGGTTTTTCCCGTGAATATAGGGATCTTAGATCCACTTGTGGCTAAAAAATAGGGCGCGATGGGACATCTGTATATATCCTATCCATATTTCTATTAAATGCCAGCGAGACACACTAATTACAAAACAACAATGACCAAGAAAACAATAGAACAATTTTTTAGCCTACCTTGCAGGGACCAGAATAGATTTCCTTTTCTATTTCCTTCTTTCTTTTCTTTTTTTTAATGTTCATTTATGTGTTCATTTCCTTCGTTCTTCTTGTTGAAGTAAATATATATATATATATATATATATATACACAAAAATCGCCAGTAGTTGAAGTGTCTGTTCTCTAAGTGAGGGAAGAAGTGCGTATCTGACTGTCCCTCTTTTCTTTCTTCCTTTCTTTTCTCTCTCTCCCTTTTTTTTAACTGTTCGATTCTGTTTTATCTCCTCCTTTTTCCTCGTTTTTTTTTTGGGTTGTTTGTTTGTCTGTTTTTGTCTTGGTTTGGTTGCTTTTTGTTTTTCCTTCTGTTTTTTCTTTTTATACACACGTGTCTATCGGATTATCGAAGCCTTCACTCATCTACACATATATACGCATACACCTATGCATATATATTGAGTGTTTAATCGGCCGAGCCGATCTTTCCTTCCTTTTCCTTCTTCCACAAGTTCTATTGTACTAACGTGCAACCCAAGCTCAACCCTTGTCTACGGCACCAGTATGAGAATACTCACCTCTGCAGCTCTTTGCATAAGTTCCTAACTCCATGTCGAGAACTTATGTGTGGCCGGATCGAGCGAGAGGCAGGTTCACAGGGAAAAGAACAAAAGCACAACAACAACTTTGCGGTTAAAACACCAAGGGAGGATGAAGAGCGTGTAACACTTTATGGATAATTAGTTCTAGTATGAGTTTTGGCTGGCAAAAGATTATCTTAACTAATTGGGTCCGGCTGGTAATGCCGCTGTTCGTTGTTTCTTTGTCTAATCAACTTTCTTTGTCTAATCAACTTTCCTCGAACCCAAACTAAGTCTAACTGCTAGGACCCAAAACGCACCTGTATATATACAGAATGTTTCATTATTATTTCCGGCCAAGGGACACCCACGAATAAACACAAGACTTTTTGGGGGGCTATTTCTCTCTTAAAAAACTGGACATAAAAATATTTCCTAGCCTGGCCGTCTCCGATACAGGGACATTAAATCCAGACCCTTTTAAGTTTTTGACCAGTACCCAACAAGTACTTAACACCTACCCACACCCGTGGCCATATGTATGAACATTTTCTTATCTAGATTTCCTTAATCTAGTTAATGGGTTTTCCTAACATTTGAAATTTGATACCCAGGCCGAACCTAACTCATCTTGTCACATATATGTGTGTGTATATGTGTGTGTGTGTGTGTGTGTGTAGGTGTGAGTGTGTTTACACACACATGTGCGTGAGCATATATATATACACACACACGCATACATGTATTGGTGTACACACACACGTGTGCATACATGTATGTGCATATATCCAACTCTTTGTCACAACGGCAACCCCAGGACAACAATCATCTCCTGCTACAGCCCTACCAATGCTAGTGATGAAACAAATCTCACCGCTTTCTTTAACAAGCTATCCTCCCTAGTTCGAAGCATCCCGAAACACAACAATATTATTAATCATTAGTGGAGACATGAATGCTCAAATGCCTTAATACTAAATTTCTGAAAAGAAAAGGAAAACTATGGACCTACCCTTACGCAAATAACGCTAAAACACAGATAGACTAAATCGTCATGAATAAGAAATGGATTAATTGCACATTAAACTGTGAGGCATTTTCCTCTTTTGAGGATGTGTCCTCCGATCACCAAATTATCACGGCAAAGGTACGTCTGAGCCTATGCAGAAATGCTGCGGGAACAATCACAAATGCATACAATGACTGGCCCCTGCTTAACAATTGAGATATCAAGGGTAAACATACGATAACACTAAGAAAGAAATTCAATGCACTTCAGGAGATAACAGAAACACTTACTCCTAATGACGAATATGAGTACTTCATCAGTACTCACGTAGAATCGACAGCAGAATGCATACCAACAGAGCTAAGAGCAAGACATAGACTTCCCTGGGAGACATTAGCAGTTAAGAAAAGTCGTGACAACGTGAAAACCACATTTCTATGAAATATGAGGAACGCAACAAATGCCAACGCTCAGAAACTTAAGAAGGCACAAAGTGAACTAACTAACGTATACATAAAAGAACAAATAGAATACATCCAAGACCGGATCAATAAGATTGAACTCAGTTGAATGATAGAAAATCTAGGATATATAATGGCAGACAGTAAATGAAGTGAGTAGAAGGAAAAGCACCGTGAGAGCTAAGCTAAAAGCTGCTTGCCAAGAAGAACGAATACACTTGTGGAAACAACATTTCAAGAATTTACTGGGAAAATCTCCGGAAGTTACGGATGAGCCTATCGCGAAAATCATTTGTTATCAACTTGACATCAAACTAGGACAATTTACGCTAGAAGAACTCGACGTAGTACTAACAAAAATTAAAAGCAGGAAAATTGCAGGTCTTGATGAAATATCCCCAGAAGTAAAGAAAACAGGGAAATTCGACGACATACTGCTCCGATACTGCAACGTCGTATATAAGCAGAACATAATAGACAGATGCATCCTCCCTTTCTCCAAGAAGGGTGACCTCGGAATAGACTAGAACTACCGAGGTATAACGCTTACTTCTATTGCGACCAAAATCTACAATGCTCTGCAACTCAACCGCATAGAGCCTGAAATTTAGAAAATTCTTTAGAAAAACCAAATGGTTTTCAGAGTAGTTGATCCAGGATATCACACATTTTGACCATCCGTCGAATTTTAGAAGGTTTCGTAAAAAACCCCTCGAGGCAACACTATTATTTGTAGACTTCTCCAAGGCATTTGACTCCATACACAGAGGGAAGATGGAGCAAATAATTCTGGCATACGGTCTTCCCAAAGAAACCGTCACAACCATAATGACGTTCTATAAAAACACGGAAGTAAAAGTTCGCTAACCGGATGGTGCTTATTCTCATACTAAAAATAATGCAATGTTTTTTTTTACAGATTTTTGGTGTTTTTGATTTTGTTTTTTATTATCCATAAAATGACCTGAAATACGAAGTTTTCCCTCTGTTTTCAATGATTTTAAATATACCTATTTTTTTCAAAAAGTCACGTGACATTAACTTTTTAAAAAGCCTCGTTGAACTTAAACAGAAAGACGTTAAAAATTAATAAGAAAAGAATTGAGAATATCACACTCAAACATTGGCCATAAGACGATATGTAAGTATGAGGAATCGAGCTGTGCTGCAATTTGCCTGAAATTGTTAATATGTCGTCCGATGAGTGAGTGTCGTGCTTCGTGGTTTGTCCTGTGAGCCTGTTTGTTCGGGCTTCTCGCTCCCACGTTGTGTTGATAGATCCGCAGGAAAGTCGATGAAGTCGTGTAAGAGCTGGCTCAGACTCCTCTCAGTTCTGGCTGGTTTTGTAGAAGATCAAATTCACCAATAATGCAGAAACACTTGTCAACAGCTGTAAAAAACAAACTCTTTATGTATAATACAATGATTAAAATCATGTATACATAAAGGGTTTCAATTTCAAAGTTAGAATCTCCCAACCTAGTGATTCTTTTGCAGGGAAAACAAATTAACTGGTGATAATGCTAGCCACAAGTCATTTCTCTAAAATTTCGAAGAGAATTCTCGTTTAATGGACTTTGGTTGGAGAAGTCTTGGATCTGGCTTTCGGTGTCTTCTTTTATGAGGGTCCAAAATCCTGACAACACAGCTTCGATTGGCCAAATAATAAAAGCCCTGGACCAATGGCTATTTATCGTAATCATCGGGGAGAAAAGCCTCTAGGGTCCACATTTAATTGGTTAGCCAATCAAAACTATGGCCCTGTGTGGCACATCTCAGGGAGGGGCAAAAGGTGGAGCTTTTCTTTTAGTGAACCAATTTTGTCAGAATTTTAACAAAAAGAAGCATCAATATTTAATCATTCTAATCCTGGCTCAATTCTAACCTTTTAAAAGAATCATTTCCGTGCACTCAAAATCAAAATTAAAACAATGACTTTTTCAAAATGATTGTTTTAACAATTCAAATTTGTACCGATGACACTTTGGCTTTGACCCTCCTAAACCCTTAGTTTCGGTGCTTGTTAGATAACTTTTTAAAGTTCAACTATTTAATAATTCTTATGATGATTCCATTGATTTGTGTCATAATAAATTTTCATTATATAAAAAATACTCAGGTTTTCTTTATTTAACAACAATAACTGAAGTGATTAAAAATATTTTAATTTAATAGCTGAACATTTTGCCTAAATGAAATATTCCTTAAACAGAGTAGATTAAATTATTTGAATGACGCTGATATAGAGAATATTATAGAGTTGAGTTACTCAATTAATGTTGAAGAATTATGAAATTCATTGACAAAAAATGAAAATTAACACTCCTCCTTGAGATTTTATGATTGTATCTTATTTGTATTAATAATTACAGACTTCCATTTTTAAAGGACATGTCATAAACGCGACAATTTTATCAAGATAGGTTTTGTATACAGGATGTTTAAAGTAGACGCATTTTAAATTCACTAACAACTGATTTAGCTGTCTGGTTTATGGAAACCTTTTAAAGATATGATTAACTGATGAAATAAGATATATTATATAAGCAAAGATATTTTTTAATTCAGTGGGAGTTTGCGTTTGGGTCAGTTCAAAATTCTGAAGCAGAGACGATCGGTTTAGCCCAGAGCTCTCTGAGGGCGAGAAGGGCGAAGGAATTGGGGTCGAGTGTTTCTTTCGTCTGCCTGATAGCGTTTCTATGACACAACAATAAATCTTTCATTGTCATTCGTGTTTCGATGACTGCTGTATGAAATGTATACAGTCAGAAATAAACTCTTTCTTATTTTGAAGCTGCGACTCCACCTTGTATTTGAAGAGTATAACATCTTTTAATACTTGAGATGGTACCGGGTCGGTGAGGCTACATTACACACATTCTATTTGATTGCCGTGACCAGACACGCCGACGGCATGACTTCGAGCCAATCCACGAAGGAGAAGCGGTCGTTGAAAAGAGAAAATACAATACAAGCGACCATTGTTTCACAAGAGAGAGAAAAAGGTAAACGAAGGGGAAAAAAGAAGAAACGAGAACAAGAATTGGAATCACCGACAGACAAAGAAAGAGACAAAGAATAAGAAAGAAAGAACAAGATGAAAAAAAGACGAAAAATAAGTCCAGCAAACGGCACCCGACCAAAAATAAAAAGAAAAAGAAAAAGAAAAAGAAAAAAAGAAACCCAAATCGAAGAAAAAACAATGGAAAAGAAAGAGCTTTTTATAAAGTTAAAAGAAAAAAAAAAAAAAAAAAGAAAGCCCAGAACGAAAAAATAAAAAAATAAAACAAAACAAAAAAGCAAAGGAAATTAACAAAAAAGAATTGAAAAATAAAGACACTGCCATTTGAAAGTAGGTACACAGCTCATTCTAATATCTCGTATATTTTTTTTCTCTGCTTCTTTCAAGTTTCATAGAATTAAAATAAACTTGAGTAAGAAGGGAAAAGAAAGGAGAGAGAGAGAGAGAGAGAGAGAGAGAGAGAGAGAGAGAGAGAGAGAGAGAGAGAGAGGGTAAGACAGAAGGAAAAAATATTAATGAAGTGTCAAAGAAATGACAACCTGATGAGAACAAATTTTAAATGAATGGACAGTGGAACTTTTAACGTAAATAGAAATTCTATCAAGAAATCTTAACATTATCTGTAGATTGGCATAGTAACGCAGTAATTTTTATAGTTTAAGAGTTTATTTTTTATAGTATTCGTTTCCAGGATCCGATAATTTTGTATACGGCTATCATATATAGTTTTGTGGGAATTCCATTTACTTTGCCACGTAGACTAGGTTGTGTGGGAAGGGTATTTGCAGAATTATCTCTGTGAGTTGTATTTGAAGAATTATGAGATTGTTTCTCTGAAGTGAGAGCAGAATTTACTGAGTCCCAGAATTTTTAGGTGTTAGCAGAAAAAAGGGTATAATATCTATTGATATTCGAGTACCTCTACATTACAAGATTTCACTAATTCAAAGAAATATTCTTTATGATAACTTTCCTGAATGGCAGTTTCTTTTTTATTTTCTTTCTAGTTTGTTTCAGGTATATTTTAGCAATGCAGAAGGCTCTGCTGGGTTGGGTAACCTTGCTAAACTCACAATAACTCTTTCACCAAACTGTATAATTGCAAACCTATTTTTCCTTATTTGCATTGTTGGATGCCCTCATTTTTTTAAAAAATGAGGGCATCCAACAATGCAAATAAGTGGAATAAACAATATTGATTGTTATCTTTTACAATAGTTTTGGTGAGTAATAATTCAGATTAGTCAAGTAACAAATGACAAAAGACTCACAGCTGATGCCAGAAAGCAGAAAGAGACGGTAAAAATTTTAAGGACACAATAACATTTCTAACAGATTATAAAAGACTTTTGACTTCTCAGTGCTTCATTTATTAAATTTATCTTTGGAGATATAAGTCAAGCATGAGTCATTTAGGTAAGAATAATTTTCAGTATCATTTCATGCATGTTTTTTATACAAAGATTTTTACTTGATTTGTTATTAGTAATATCAATTCCATCAATATTGATCTACAGTATGGCACATTAATTAGTACACCTCTAACAATCTTTTTTCATAAAAAGTTAATTTTCTTCTAAACCAACGATACCAGGACTTAATAATTTTTTGTAGAACATTATATGATCAAAATTATATTATTAACTGAAAATCTGTAGTTAAAAATATGAATATTAAGAGTCCAAAAAATAAGTACACCTCTACTTTCGAACCAAATTTTTATTCATTCTCGAGTACTAATAATATTGAGTATATAATAATAAAATAATGTTACATTCATTTAAGAAGTAAATTAACTTTTTGAAGAAAAATTTTGCAAAGGTTTTTCTTTTTATCATTAAGGGTTTTCGGACTGTTGTCTTCATCTTCATTGTTATTTCCATAACGTTTCGGCCGATATGTCCTCCGGCCTTCTTCAGGTGTTTGTCGAACTCGGGAACCTTCACGGAACTTCGACCTACGTCCTTCATTGAATTCACGGGGGTCGCCTGTTTTGATTCCGTTAGCCATAACCGGGTACAAGCAAGTGTTAAGTATTCCTGTATTGTAATGCAGAAATATTTTTATATGATATAGATTTAAACTGCTTTTTATGTGGTATCGTGGCAAATCTTTAGCCCCAGACTGTCTAGTCTCACCACTTAGGCAATATCACATCCCCAAGGTTTGATTGTTTCCACAGAGAGGCCTATAAGCCATCGGGTTCAACTCCATTAAAAAAAGAAGAGATGCAAAAATTAATTCTGGGAATAAGCTTTTTTTTCTTTATTTACACTTCTAGTTTATCCAGGTGAGAGGAGGTGTGTGTGTGACATTTTATGAAATGAACTTGGGCTCTGGTCCCTTACTATTGCGATACGAACAACAGATGAAAACTTGGTCAGTTTTTTTATCTCATTCTATGTCTGAAAAGCCAACTCCTAGCTCTGCTGTCTATGTTGTTCTTGTGACCAATTACAGTGGACAGTGGGTGAACCCAACTGTCATTGCTCTGCACCGCCACTAATCTGCGAACTTTTGTTTGTTTCCTTGAATATATGGGGCACTGGCTTCTGGGAAATAACCCACCATCCCTCGTATAAATCTTCCCGAACTAAAGTACTTAGGAAAATGATACTCTTGTCCGTTAACTTCTGACTGTAGTAGCGTTGAAGACTTTTGTTGATGATCGAATAAAAAACAACATTTTCATCTCCATTGAAAAATCCCTCTCTTTCTATTTTATCATCCATTAAAATCTGCCGACGTGTCTTAATGAGTAGAGTGTTCGCCAATGGCCTAGGAGACCGGGGTTCAATCCCAGGTTTAATCATACAAAAGACTCAAAAAATGGTACTTGATACCTCCTTGCCTAACAATAACCACTATAAGGTACGTATCAAGGGTAAAGTTGAGCATTCCAGGGAAAGGAGTAGTGCCCTCTTCACCTCAGTGTTGTAGTTATTGAAAAGGGAGCCTTCGGGTCGCCCTCGATTACGGTTGCCAGGTTTACATATACACTTATTATGCAACCTCCCTACACAGATACGTTCATCGCCACATGCATATAGGAGTATGTAATGGTTAAAGCGCTGGGTTGCGGAATCCTAGTAAGCGAGTTCGAACTCCAGTCGAGCTATTACGTTCACTTTCGGACAAATACCCTTGGGAAAGGTATGACCCCCTTATCCTATAGGTTAAATAGTACCACTACTGTTCTACAAGGATGGCTTTGGAATTAAATAACCCACAAAGGTCGATATGCTATTAAACAAAGAAACTAAACCAAACCAAACCATATGCATATACATATACATATGCTACTCATACAGAAATGCTCGCATTAACATGCATATGCATGTGTTATAGCTGTACTTGACTGAACGGACAAGTAGAAGGGAGGATAAATTTGGCGCTAAGCGCTCGGCATTGTATGCGTGGCGCAACCTAAATGTAGTTGTAGTAGATGGCTGGATTTAGCTGCTTAGAGTGCAGACTAGCATTCTTTTATGGGGCTTGCAGCAGATCGGAGATGGTACGGGATAACTGCTGAGAGGTCAGTATACGACACTGGTGTGGTGTATAACGATGTAAGGTGACTTATAAGGAACGTGGGAAGAAAGGATATGGCTGTGTGGGTTTCTTACGCTGCATGTGTTTACGTGGTAAGTCACCTTTCGTAGACATTTCTTACTTGGATTAACGACATGCATAGATACACATTGCACGTGACCTTCAGGTTTAGTGAATTTATGCCGGAAGAATTAGCAAGGCTGGCATAGTTCAACATTGCACCAAGTGATCCTATGATCAGAATTGTACTGCAGTGCACGAGTCTCGGCTAGAAAAAATATTATGAAATATTTTCTAACCAATCGGCATCAGTAATACGACTTTTAAGCAAGTCGATTTTTAAGCCAATTCTTGCCAGTTCAAGTATATAAACGGCTTCATCTTATCTAGCAAGATTCACCTCCGTTTCATATAGAACTGTGCAAGATAGCCTTTAAGAGATTACGGAACAGTTCCTAAGCAGCCGCGGCAATACTTCGAAGAGATCCTGAACAGTTAGCAAGAAGCAGCAGCAGCTACTTCAACCAAAGACGCCTCAACCGAATTAGATTATGCGATGACAGCTAGTTCCTGTATATCAAATAATTATAAACTCTTTCCTTTATTTATCTTAAACAGATCTCATCTCCCTTGCGATACCTCTTACTCTTTTTCTGTTGGCATAAGTTATGGTACCCAAAGAGGATGACAACTTTAGTGAAAGTGTACAAATGTTTCGTATAGATTCCTTGATTGTTTCTTTTGTTATCGTTCTTTCCAATAATATTTGAGTATTGTTCATGATTCAACATTTAAGTCATTCTAAGTTAGGTATTTCATTATTTTCCTAATGTTTATCGAGTATTTTATTCAGATTTGGGATATTGACTTGTTTTTCAGTGTGATTGTTCCATGGCTTTTTCTATTTAGTGGTTTTAGAATTTTTTCTGATAATCTTTCTTATTTTTGTTGCTTGTATATATTATACATATGTCCTCTCGTGGAAACACAAAAAACGTACATCATGCCGAGATCTTTATTTGGGCAATTAATCAAAAATGCTCTTAGAGAAGAAATTAACTTCCCGTCCAATTTGCAACTGAATGATAATTACCCTCTGTCGGCTAGGTTTAGTTTGATTTGGTTTGGTTTCTTTGTTTAATGGCATATCAACCTGTGTAGGTTATTTCATGCCAAAGCCATTCTCCTAGAAGAACAGTAGAGGTACTATTTAACCCATAGCTGGGAGGATAAGGGGGTTCATACATTTCCTGAGGGTATTTGTCCGAAAGTGAACGTAATAGTGCGACTGGAGTTCGAACGCGCTTACTAGGATCCCGTAGTCCATCGCTTTTACTATTACAACACGATGCCCCCGCCTCTGTCGGCCAGGGTTGTAAAATACGTAGACTACCTCTGCAGAGGGTTGGCCGTTGGTGGCGACCCGTGATGCTTAAGGACGCGATACTGGTGGTTGAACAGTACTTGGCCCGGCAACTGAGTTGTCAAGTCACATGCAACACGCCTCTTTGGCCTTATTGGGCCAGACGAGCGGTCGGATAGACTCTATCCAATCAATCGGCTGGTCGTATCAAGCCCTAGCACGTATATGTTTTATCCCGACCGTACTTTTAAATCTACAGCAAATTCCCAACTATTATCTTTTAGATGCTAGAAGGCAGTGGCAGAGGTTCAATTGCGTTGAGAGAATAGAAATTTGACTACTGCTGAAGACCTGAAATTGGCAAGGGCTTGAAAACCTACTTCAAGCTCAAGTGTACTGGTCGTGTATCTCTGTGTCAAGTAAGGCGAATGGGCTTCTCTCTTGGTATATTCCCAACACAAGCTGAACTCCGTGGAGGGTAGGGGAGCAAAGGGCCAGCGAAAAATAAACATCACGTATGGCGTCTTCTAACAAACAAACAAACAAAATACGAAATCTATCCGAATCAGACTCGGAGAATGAGGCAGCAGAGTTCTTCAGATTCATTGTTATTGAATCTTTGGAGGAAGTCTGCCAGGCTAAGTTCTCCCTTTTCATAATAGAAAAGTTATCGCAACTAGAACTACCTACAAAAACGTAAGGAAAACAAAGAATGGAAGCTTGCTTCTCGTGGTGGAAAGGCCAAAGGCAGGTAGAAAACATCCCCAAAATGAAAAGTTTCCACACTACTAAATGTAGAGCATATCCACACGAACGACTAAACACACCCAAAGGAGTTATCAGAAGTAGAGGGTTGATCTTGGCTACAGCTGAGGAGATGACATCATCTCTGGGAAAGCAGGGAGTGACAAACATCAGAAGAATGTCCATGAGAAAAGGCGAAGAACAAATCCAGACCAACACCAATATCCAGACATTAAATCAACCCCACACTCCCAATGAGGTCAAGATCGGCAATAGTGTTGGGAGAGTTGAAAATTATGCCCTAACACCCCTGAAGTGCTTCAAATGACAAAAAATATGGACACCACCGGGAAGCTTATAGAGGACGATTGACATGTGCCAAGTGCAGTGAAAAGGACCCGGATCACATGGAACTTAAAAGAAATCAGATGTTCAAACTGCCGACAAGACCATCCGGTTTACTCAAGATCTTACGACATCTATAAAAAAGAAAAGGAAATACTTGAAGAGGAATGTATCCTTCCTAGAAGCGAGGAAGATAGTTGGGTCTTATATGGAAGAAAACACTTACACCCCTGTCGCACAGAGGGCAGATACAATCAATCAAATATAGAACTCTCGTCGAGAAACTGTTCCAGTTGGAACCAAATGATTGGCCAAAGTTTCAGGAACACCTGAAAAAAAAACTAGTCTCAGCCGAATTTCAGCAAGCACAAACTCAACAACAAGTTAAAAATAAAGAGAAATCCAATGAGGTTGTTCAAGCAAAAAAAAAAAAAAAAAAAAAAAACACATAAGATCTGCCACTCCAACACAAAACACTCCTCCAACAAACAACTCTTACATAAGTCGCTCATCCTTCCACCAAAAACCGTCAAAGACAGAAAACTTGTCTCCCAAAAAGCCGGAACAACATAAACAAAAACCACAAGCTCCCATTGGCCAAGCTGGAAAATACAGATGAACGCCAAGTGAACAACGAAAGACCAGAAAACTCATTGAAACTGTCCTCAACCAAATTCCATCGTCTCCTCAGCATCAAGAACAAATTCCCCTATAAGAATGAATAAACAGTGCAATGCTCAGGGATCGACAAAATCGCTATTGTATAGAAAGTATAGATAGTAACACAGACCGCATACTTGCCAACCGTAATCTAGAAGATAGAATAAATGACTACAATACTTGAAACCATTTAAAACGCGCGCAAACAGATAAACTCCATCTCTTTTTATAAATATTACTAGCAAAATATCCAGTTTAAAAGTAAAAATAAAATTATCTCTTACATATCATGTATATTTATTTAAATGTGTAAACAAATGAGTGATATTAAATTGTTACTGTTACATAGCAATACTCGAAACTATTTAACTGTGTGCAAACAAATGATTAAAAGTAAATAGAATGATTCGTATTAGATAGAAATACTTGAAATCATTTATCTGTGAAGAAAAATGAGCTCAGGCTTAATCAAAAATGTCGTTAGCAAAATGTTTACAAATCATATGTATTTAATATATAAGTATAAACAGGATTTAGCATTAAACAAAAATGTTGATTGATATGGGATAAAACCAAACCAAACCTACGCACAAATCATATGTATAACTATTTAACTTTCGGGAAACAACTGGCAGGTGTTAAATTGAATTGTTAGTAGTTGATAGCAATACTTGAAACTATGTAATCGTGTGCAAACAAATGAGCTCTTGCTTGTGAAAATTTTATCGACAAAGTATTCATTTAGAAATCTTAGGTTTAATATGAGTAAAAACAGAATTTAGCATTAAATAACATCCAAAGGCCATAAAACCAAACTAACCAACCAAACCAAGAATGAAATTACCAACAATCTGTTCACTTAGTTGAATATGATTTATACGTATGAACAGGATCTATGAATATGATTTCTGTGTGCAACTATATGATTAATATTAAATAGAATTATTTGTGATAGAAATATTTGAAACCATTTAACTGTATGCACAAGAATGAGCTTAGGCTCGTTTAAAAATCTTATTAACAAAATAACTACAAACCATATCTAATATATATACGTATAAACAGGATTTGGCATTGAATAACCTACAATCGTAGACTTGCCATAAAACTATCGTTGCCCCCGGCTACTCAAAGTTAAAAATCTCCGTTAAAAATGCAAAGTCATCTGTGACGTCAGCTTAACAATAACGATGCACCTACGTATCGAGGGAAAATTTCTGTTACTAACACGAAGACAATTTTTTAGATAAATTAATTCTGCGAACCATCTCGAAACTGTTTAACTGTTTGCACACAAATGATTAAAAGTTAATAGAATGATTCGTATTCGATAGAAATACTTGAAATCATTCAACTGTGAAGAAAAATGAGCAAAGGCTTGTTTAAAAATGTTATTAGCAAAATGTTTACAAATCATATGAATAACTATTCTGCTATGTGCAAATCACTTACAAATCATATGAATAACTATTCTGCTATGTGCAAACAAATTCCTGATGTTGAATTGAATTGTTAATGTTATATAGCAATACTTGAAATCATTTGTGTGCAAACAAATGAGCTCTGGCTCGTTTAAAATATCTAAGTATTCGTTTTGAAATCTTAGGTTTAATATATGTATTCATTTGAATTTCGAGTTAAATAACCACCAAAGGTTGATAAAATCCAACAAACCAAATCAAACTGAATGATAATTTTGCGGGGTTTGTATTTGCATGCTTTTTTTAATCATCCAAATTTCTGATATAATGAAGATAATTATTTATGCAAATCATATTCCTTACTCCTTCAATTTAAGGAGTGAAGAATATAATTATTATTACTAATAAGTACAAATATCAGCATAGATAACTGTTATGACAAGAACATTATCTATCAGAATTTTGAAAAATATTTATCAAATAAAGAATAAAGAAATAGCTTTCTTTTTCTTTCTCTTTTTCTCAGATAGATCCCCACAGGTAAAAGTGGGACTCGTTACACATTTACATCGTAAGTATCGGATATTTTTTAAATTCATTTTTTCAAAATTTGTACATCAACAACAAGAGTATACATTTGGAGTATAAAGATCTATCGTTAAAAAATTATTCAAAATATTTGATGAAAGTCAAATTTAAAGTATGATTTTAATACGGAATTGGAAGTGTTCAGCAACCTGTTCCTGTTTTGGTGACACTCTTTACCAAGAATGCTATTACATAAGCATTCTAAGTTAGATTTTGTTTCATCATAACTTTATAGGTACACAAATGTTCTGTCCTGGCATTACTCAGAGGGGAGAGGTAATCCAGATTTAAATGTTATTGAATAAACTCTAACACACACACACACACACACACACACACACACACACACACACACACACACACACACACACACGTGCATGTTTGTACATATATATGTTATATATATATATATATATATATATATATATATATATATATATATATATATATATATATGTAGCATTTTAATAAAATGCAAAAAAGAGTGTTGGAATATTTGAAAACATTTCTCGATAAATGATTTCTAAACTTTCGATCCACTAACAGAAATAAAGTATGTAAAAACATTTTCTAAAAACTAAAAATAAATCTAAAACTTTAGATAGGAAAGGGTCAGATCTGACACAAACTAACACCCACATTGTACTTGTCACGTGATAATAAAAACTACATCTTATAATCAGTAATGATTCAGAGAAAAAGTCTAAAATTTTACTAGCGTTGGAGCCAAGTAACTCATTACGAAAATATCTCAGAAACTGTTGCAGTCAGCACAACACTTGGTCAATCGCTACCAAATATCTCCGTTCGATACATTTTCGCTTTTGAATAATCCGGACGAAATCAAGAATTCAAGATTCTCACCGAGTCAAGTAGGTTGTTACTTTTGTCTATTACTAAAAAAATCAAACAAAACAAAACGCATACATGTAAAATACTTTCATTACAAGAAATGCACATAAAGGTCATTATCCCTTTTCGTCACATTTTATACAATAAATTTCTGTTTGGTATTGTTGCAAAGATTTGTTTCCCAATTTTATTTCATGCAATTTATACATCTTCAGTATTTCTTTTCATTCTCTCGCTCGTTTGCTAAGCAAACATGAAAATGAAATTCCTTCCCTCCTCTCTTTATGAATAAGGCCAAAAGTCTCTTGTCAGCAATCAACTAGATATACTACAGACTCAGCAGCAAAAAAAACATTTTAAAAATATTTTCAATATTTCTAGATAAACAAGATTACAGTGTTTCCTTTCATGTCAAGGGTGAACAAGTTTTGGGAAGCTTACTATTGAACAGCATATTTCATACTGTAGGAGTACAATAGATAATTATTTTCCTCCATGTGACAGTTCAGAAAACCTTCCTCAACCTCTATTTTACTCGTTTTTTAACGGTAGGGACTCCGTCTCTGAACGTTGTCTCTGAATCAGAATGATTCGACTCCATTATAGATTCTCTAATGATAGACGGATCGTTGCAAGATTGGGTTGAAACTGTACAAGCCAAGAGTCAACTCCTCAAGGAAAAAACAAAAGTCAAAAACAAATTTCGAAGATATAAATAATTGCGTCATTGATGGTAGCGTATATGACAAAAAACAGTCCTGAGTGCTGATTCCTTTGGCCCACTCTGTCTAACGGTTCGCTTCTGTTCTATTCGACTACTGGGGACGGGAAGGAGACATCCCGCTCGGTCTGGTACAATTATTCTTCTCCTTTTCGACTGGTGCTCGAATCAAACTCTTGCTGCAAACTGAACTGGCCTATCTCCCGATTTTCAGCGAAGTAAAGTGATTCTTCCGCCCGGGTCACGCAAGTTTAAGCTACTTAAAAAGTTGATATTCTTAATAACTGGTTTCTGACTATATTAGCATCAAAGGCCTCTGTCAATGACGAACATTAAAACTAGTTCTTTTGATCCAGAAATCATTTTCATCAAAAAATCTATTATTTTCCTAACAAAATTTGCCTGAACTTTCAACCTGACTTTTGATCTTATAATGCACACAGATTCCTATATAAATATTGCCACCCGCTCAGACATGCCAATTTCTGCACGCGCGTGCACACACACACACACACACACACACACACATACATATATATATATATATATATATATGCTCACATACCCATAAAGATATGCTCACCCTCACATATATATAGACATTCATATATGGACATGCTCGTACCTATATACGTGTACATGATCATACCTACGTGTACCCAGGAACAGAAGAGCATAAAGTGTTACATAAAGAAACCTTTTAAGATTATCTGTTATATGTAAACATTTTCAGATTCTTTTTTGATAAAATCGTGGAAGAAGAGATACCTAGTTTTGCTTCAGGACAGTACTCTGGAATGGTATTCTGATGACACTTGCAGATCCCTGGAAGGAGCAGTTAACCTAAAGGTAAGAAAGGCAGATTGATTCATTGATTTGAACAGCATGCCATCTTGTTTAGACTTATTTTATGCGATAGTAGTAACACCAAGGACCAATATTAGTATTTCCATGATTTACAAATACCGAACATAACAGACGAAAGACAAAATAAACTCGTTTATACATACAAGAACATTAAAACTTTTACATAAATAAAACGCATACAAGTAGTTTTTAAAAGAAAGAAATACACAAATGTGTTCTATATTAGAATGCCTCTCTAAACAAGTTGTATATAGAAGGAGTACAAAATAGAAAAAAGGCTTAATTGATAAGTGTAGATAATATAGCCACGTGGCTTTACCGTTGCCTGACAAGTCGGGGACAACGTCTCTACTGTTCAAAGAACAGACACAATTGAAGTCGGAAAAGGTTTCTGGTACTATCCCTAATAGGCATGTCGATTCTCTATGGGAGATATTTATTTATTGTATCTCAATAATACCTAGAGGTCAGGTATTTGCATACATTGTGTGTTTATACTATCATCTTTCGTGTAGCTGTTAAGAAGAGTTAAATAATATCAAGTATTCTTTTCTTATACGAATAATTTTCAAACTGGTCGATTTGACCCACGGATAGGATCCTAACAGATCCTAACGACTCCGAGACAGAGTGGACTAGGAAATAATGGCCACATTTCCCTGATCTCCAGAACTCCAGATGTAGTTTTAGCGTCATACAGCCTTTTTCTTGTAGCAATAGGGTCTTATCCCCCTGAAGGGGATGCAGTCAGCTCTGACAGGGAAAATGCTAGGCAGAGTTGCTTGATTGAATTTTTATTTAAAGCCAAGTGACGAGTTTTATTGTTTGGAAAAAGTATCGGGAACAAAGTATACACATATTTGCAACAGTATTTTTGATAGCAGTGAAAACTGAAAAAGTTTATATTCAAAATTATATTAGCAATTTAATATATATATATATATATAAAATCATGTCGTGCCGCTAGCATGGGTATCCCCGACCCTCTCTCACCACTTCTCCTTATCGTTCATCGACTCTGGCTGGTCTTCAGGGCTACATACCGTATCCTCACATAGCTGCTGAATATATCTTCGAGCTGGTCTTCCTGCTTTTGCCCGGCCATATGTGGGGGTCCATAGGAGTACATCACTTATGAGCTCGTCCCTGCTTCACCAGCAGTGTACTGCATGCCTGGTTCGTCTAACTTGGATAGTTTTCGTGATGGAAGGCAGGTGGCCGTATAGTTGGTGCCTTGTGGGGTGTTGCCGCCTGGACTTGTTCAATATTGCTCGCAACATTCTTGTTTGTTTGTTTGTTTGTAGTTTATTTAATGCCAAATCCATTTTTATACAAATAAACTATTTCAAATAATTCAGTTTAGCATAAGTAGACAGTTTAATTGTCAAAAACATTTATATTACAATCTATTCAGTTTAGTCAAACAGTTCTAATTAAAACAATTTAGTTTAGTATAAGTGTAGTTTTTGTTTATGCACAGTTAAATATCAAAAATAGTTCTATTTCAAAGAATTCAGTTTAGCATGAGTATGCAGTTTACAAGTCAAAACAGTTCTATTTCAAGCAATACAGTTTAGCATCAGTACGCAGTTTAGTTCTATTTGACCTACAGATATGGCCCTATCAGGTGCTACCACTCCGAGCCAGAGTGGACCTTGGAGCAATACAACTGAAGTCCTATCTATTTCGCATGGCGTTTAAACACCCCACATGGCACCATGGTTACAGCACCCAACATGGCGTTCTAACACCCCACGTAAAACTATATCAAGGATATTGAAGTAATACAGATTAATAAGAAATAAAGATACTCACTATGAAATATAATAATTCATTTACTTTTCTCTTTTAGTAATAAATAAAAAGATAAGTAACTGTTTCTTTTGCAAGTTTTTAAAAATCTTTTTAATATCTTTTTAAATTTGACCTTTTCTATTTGGGGCAGACTTGGCTCTTTAAAGTGCAAGAAGGACAACTCTGAATCTCAAACCAAAATGTTGGCGGGGTCTCTGCAACTCCTACATCTTTAATCTTATCTTTTGTATATAATCATCAGAGAAATAGGGAAGAAATTGTTTAATGTTTCATTTAAATTTCCATACTAGTGACACTGGCAGCCATGAATTTGAATTATGTTTAATTTCTAAGAAATAGTGTCTCTAAAATCAATGTATTTTCAAAGAATGATTTTTCGTGTAATTTTAGTTTGTTGCTCCACTTTTGGCAATTGGCGAAAGGACGAAAACTATACCTGGAAAACCCAAGTTACCTGGTCTTACAGAAGATCGTCTGCTTATGGCTGTGCCAGAGAGACCAAGCAATGACTCTCATATTGAATGGTTTTTGTTTGCAGATGAAAGTGACGTCCGGTAAGTTTTAATTTTTTACTCTTAAACTTTTTGGGAAATAAGTAACATAAAGAGATGCTTAGATAAAACAATCTTTAAAATGAAGCTTTCGTTTTCTTTTTTAGTCTCGATGAAACTTGCATCGATTTTCCGCTTTTAGCGTCTTTTGCTTTTTTTTTTATTTACTTTTCTGAAATAATAACGTTGATAGATAATTTAAAACGTCAAATCAAGAAGCTGATATTTGATATACACGTTGATATAGAGCAAGACATCTTAAATGTTTTACTTGTAACCAAACATTGTAAACAAATTTAATTTCCATTCACCCCAAATGAATGAAAAGAATATTAGATTACAAAACTAATTTACACTATATTCGAAGTTGTTATTGTTAAAAAATTTTCGTTAATCTTTTTGAAGAGAGCTTTTAGAATTTGGACTTTTTGTTTGTTTCACATGGCACCATGGTTACAGCACCCAACATGGCGTTCTAACACCCCACGTAACACCATATCCAGGATATTGAAGCAATACAGATTAATAAGAAATAAAGATACTCACTATAAAATATAATAATTCATTTACTTTTCTCTTTTAGTAATAAATAAAAAGATAAGTAACTGTTTTTTTTGTAAGTTTTTAAAAATCTTTTTAATATCTTTTTAAATTTGACCTTTTCTATTTGGGGCAGACTTGGCTCTTTAAAGTGCAAGAAGGACAACTCTGAATCTCAAATCAAGGTGTTGGCGAGGTCTCTGCAACTCCTACATCTCTAATCTTATCTTCTGTATATAATCATCAAAGAAATAGGGAAGAAATCGTTTAATGTTTCATTTAAATTTTCATACTAGTCACCCCAAATGAATTAACTGAATATTAGATTACAAAACTAATTTACACTATATTCGAAGTTGTTATTGTTAAAAAAAGTTTCGTTAATCTTTTTGTAGAGAGCTTTTAGAATTTGGACTTTTTTTTGTTTCTTTCTTTGTGTAATATGGAGGTGTTTTCAGTTAGAATTTTTCTGTATTTATTAAGTGGGGCATAGATGTCTTTTAAGGTATTAAGAGATTGGTTGGTTGATTGCTAGGGTTTTATGGCATATCAACCTACAAAGGTTGATATGCCATAAAATACCAAATTCTGTTTTTACGTATATTAAACCCAAGATTTCTAAACGAACACTGTAGAAAACCTTTAAGACAAATAAAATATCATTTTCTTGTACACGATTAAAGGATTTTAGTTCATCATATTCATTTGAACAACTCTGTCTCTCTCAAGGAGGACAGAACGTCATCTATGTTGACGTTCTCAAACAAATCACTCAAACTGTTCCCCTTTAAAAATCGCCTTTTGATGAGAGCAAAATCTCTTCATTCTATGAGAACGTGTTTAACGGTGCAAGGTGTTTTACATGTCAAACACTGCGGTTGTTGTTCCTGTTTGAATAGACAAGAGTGTGTAAGTCTTGTATAACCAACACGCAATCGGGAGATAATGACTTGTTCTCTTCTCGATTTTCTGAAAGCTGGCCTCCATTCTCCCCAAATTGGGCTTGATCTGGATTATTCCAGTGTTAGTGCCATTTTGCACGAAGGAGTTTATTGATTATCGGTATAAAGAATCTTGAATTTGTCGGGAGTAAAACCCAAGGCCGACCTGCCTGCTAAATCTGCTCTTACATTTCCCCTCACTCCAATATGATATGATGATTTCTTTACAATGTGATATTAAGTCAAGTCAACTCAAAATTTTAATGATTTGGGGGCTCTCGAGTTGTCTACTACTTAATAAGACAGAAAGTGAGTCTGAGAATATCATAAATTCCTTATGTTTGCTCTTCGAGATGATGTCGAATGCTAAATCTAGAGCACGGGCTTCTGCTGTGAACATGGAGGTTTCCATTGGAAGAGATTTTTTGATAATTATTTTATTTAGAACAGCTGCGCATTGTCCTTGGAGCCATCAATGAAGACATACAGGTGTTCGGGATGGTGTTGCAGGATACTGTGAAAATTCCCCTGATGAATGCTGGGATGAGTTCTTATTTTGGGGAGTTTATTGATTTCGAGGATCACTTCAGCTTTTTCAAGGTGTTGTTTGAGGTAAGAAGCTTTTTCAAGGTGTTGTTTGAGGTAAGAAGCTTTCATATAAATTTGTTGAGAGATTTTTGATTCTTGAAGAGTAGACTTCATCAGAAAGCCAAAAGGTTTTATTGATTTTCCTTTTTTTTTTTCAAAATGTTTCTCGTATTTAGGGTTGATGATGTAGTCATGTTGGGTTTGATGGGCAAGATTTGAGTTTTGTGTAGTATTGGAGAGCCAGTTTTTCACATCTGAGTTGTAGATGTGCAGCATGGGCCTCAACTGGAGAAGTTCTAAAAGCTCATAGGACCTTTTTTTAAGCCTTCGTGGTGTGTAGGGTCGAGCTGTTTGAGGTAGGATCTCCTAGCTGATCTGTAGATAAAAATTGCATAGCCTAGTTTTGAGCAGATCAGTGATCTGTATAATTCAAAGAGCGTTTGTCGGTCAGCTCCCCATTCTGTGTGCGTTGAGCTCGGGTGAATTTGGCTTTTAAGTATTTTATGAGGGGGATGAATGTTAACTTCCTATCGAATATAACCCTAAGTAATTAATATTCGTCAAAGACAAGTAAGTTTGATGTGAAGGTCATTGTGCATCTTTCTCAGTTGACAGAAATGTAAGTATCACGTTTTGCCTTTGGAGATTCTAAAACCGTTTGTATTTGCCAAATGAGTAATTTTCCGTAAGCATTGTTGCAGTTGACACTCTGCAGTTCGCATTTGTTTCCATCTGGAAGTGATGCAGTAGTAATACAGAGGTAATCCTCAATTCCAGGAGTGAGACATTTTTTAATGTTGTTAGTTTATATATTCACCGAGTTTGAAATGTTTGAGCTTCTAGTTATAAAAAAATAATGTGTTTAGGGTTGTTAGAAGTTTGATTAAAAATATAAACTCTAATTGTCATAGAAAAATGTTTCCATGGCAAGTAGAGTTTATATTTTTAATGGGACGTTTGATTTATTGGCAACAATGTCGCTCAGGAAGTCATTGTTAATGAGGGTTGGTTGCAATTTTTATCTTCAGTAAATTCCACTAAAGTTGGTTCTTTTTTTCGTCATTGTGTTTGTTATCTGATTGTATGCTCTCTCGAAGACGGCATCTTCATAAATTCATTCCATCCAAAAGTTAAATGACCCATACGGTGACTTGGACGGACAAAGACAGAATAGGCATACACAAGGGGTCTGTCTTATTTGATCAAACATGTTAAATTCCTTTAAATGAGTAACATTGACTTTGCATCAATATAGAAAGTCATTTTAATAAATTCTTCTTTAGAAAGATGAGTGTTGCACTAAATTTGCTAAAAAACAAAGTTAGTGCAAATTTAGACACCTTTCTTAAAGAAAAACATCATTCGTTCATTTAAATGACCCATATGTTTTTAGTGGGTTGTATGGAAACACCCAATCAGGTGATTATGGTAGGAATATGATATCTGGCAACTAGTCTATATTATCCAGTAATTTATTTTTTCCCGTTATAAAGGGATGCATAAATGTAACGTTGTGAGTTCACCCCTTGTGCATCCCAATGCTTTTATTCACTCTGTCAAAATTTTATTCACTCCCAAGGGGTCTGTATTGACCACTTTGGTATTCTTAAAGAAAATCTGCTTTTCAATGTCTAAATCATTTAGACATTAAAAAGCAGATTTTCTTTAAAAAATTTACTGTTTTAATATTTGTAGCCGTCTATCAGTTACTTATCCCCAACAATTATAAATAGAGAAAAAGAAGACCACTATAAAAAGTCAGAAGAACAAAATTCAGTTTTATTTTTATAAAAACAAAAATATGCTAAATAATAAATAAAAATACATACATCCCATTAAACCCTGTATATAAAAAATGGAAGTTTTAGAAAATCTCCGTATGACTCACATTCTTCGGAGATCGGGAGTACCTGTTTTCAACGAAATCTGACCATGTTTGTCTCTCACTAATCGAACAGGGTTTCAGCTAGTTTATGGTTAGGGGCCACGTGACAAGCTAAATATGATTCAAATAAGGAACTTTTCCTCTTGATCAATCCTCGCTGCTCCATCTTCGATGGGGTATTTTTTCGTTGGGAAGAATAAACACGAAGTCTTTTATGAGCACACTTTCCTTTATTCAACTTCAGCTAATCCTTTGAACATTGATGGCAAATGTCCCACAAGTTATTATTCGTCCATGAGTCAGCTACTTTGGACTAATTAATTAGAGTTAAAATCTAACTTCTAATTTCTAGAATTCGTTGTCACTTGGCTTTATGAAAACCAAGCTCTAAACTGACCTCAGAGGTTACCACATGTCAATCAAACGCCATCAAATATAGCAATCCTGCCCAATGGTTTAATTCTTTTAAAAAAGAAAAATGTATGGAGTACGAAAGAGAAAGCACGAGAATATACAAATCAAGAAAAAGAAAAAAAAAGATTAAATATGAGGAAAGAAATCGAAACAAATTCTGCATGAGAATATTACAACAGAAGACACTTATCTCAAAGATTTATAAATAAGGGAAAAGATGACAACATTAAGAATTCAGAAGATTTATTTTTAAAACTGAAAACCTGCTAAACAGTGTATAACATGTGTACATACATCCAATGAGACCCTGTAAGAACAAACAAAGGACGTTATAACTCACATTTCCTTGGAGCATGATGACACATGTCAGTTTACGTCTGCTGTTAGAACCTCTCTGCTCGCTCAGATTGGGCTCCTGCTTTGTTTACTGTTATGTATCCAGTGAAATACGGTATATATTAATAAAGAAAACAATTTCATCAAATCATATATATATTCCTTTGATATTTCTTGAAAAATTAACATATTAATCGTAATTTTCAAAACCTTTATACTGATCACAACAATCTACAGCTGTTATGTCCTAGGTAGTAATCTTTTTATTTTTGTATTTTATTATATACTTAGAACAAATGATTACTTAAACAGCCAAAAATCTGGTCTTAAGATTTGATAATCAAGTAGAATTTACTAAGCTTTTGGTGGTACAAAGCCGTATGAATGGGGCACCCAATGAGACACGAACTCACTCGTTACTCTAGATTGTTAACCATTACTTCACCCGATGCGCCACATTTGATTTGATTATCAAGTATGTCATTCATATATCTGGTCAAAAGAAATTACCGCTATAAGAAGTTCGAATAACAAAATAGAATTTTATCATATGAAATAGAAATATGCTAAGTGAAGTATAATAATGTGTACATCTATCCTGTTAGACCCTGTATAAACAAATAAATGTTAATTTATACTCTTATTTATTTATTATAAGAAGAAGTAAGAATATAGATTAATATTCAAGAGTTACCTCTCTTGATAAATAATAGTTTTTCTTTAATATGAAATAAGTGACATTTTCTGACTATTGATATGAAAACTAACAAAGAAAGAAAAAACAAAAATATTCAAATTCAAAGAAAAAATTGTACTTTCAGGAGTTGGATCGATGCCATCCAATTTGTAGTAAGTATTTGATTTATATAATTTCTTGTTGCTTCATTCTATCCATCTTATCTTAAAGGACTTTTTCTGCGATATTTTCACTTGACTAGAATTAAACTTGTCAACACCATTAGCTAAAATATTTTAATTCTGCCTTCGAAATTAGATATTACTTAAAAGTACATTAGTCACATTGGGCATGTAAAGCTGCGTTTTATTCAGAGAATAAATAATATAGATCAGGTGTATCAAACACACGGACCCATAGGCTGCACGTGGCCCGCATAAAACCAACCATGTGACCGAACAATTTTGTGACTAACATTTTCCTAAAACTAGGTAATTTGTCCCTCGCTCCTGACCATGTTTCTTCCCAGGGAAGAGTAGAAGGTATTTTTGTTGCTTTCAGTTCTGGATCATAAGATGAAAAATTGAAATAACTCAATTTCATATACATTTAAAAAGCATTCTTCATAAGAACATCTACATTGGCTTGTTTAAAAGATCTATTGTGGTGTAGGGATGTCTAAGATTAAAGAAATTTAACTCTGGCATGGAGAGTGTGCTTGAGACGACCTACAACTAACATCAACAACAGAACATAAGGTAATTAGTTTTGTTTCATAGAATATGAAGAAATAGATTTATCTACTCGTATTGACAGGGAGAAGGTGTAATTAAGGTGACAGACAAGCACAACTAGAAAATCATAGAAAAATGTTTTCTGTTTTAACAATATTTATAGTACAATTTGATAAAAATAAAAATAAAATTACAAAAAAACAAAGCTAACACATCCTTTCTTATCATGTACCATTTTTTTGTATTCCTTAGAAGAAAGCCTTTTGGCATTTATCATTCACTTACTTTGTGTGAATCATTAAAGTAATATAGGTACAAGTCAATGTGTCATTGAATTGTGGTGCTTATGTGCGCTACTTCAATATCTCTGGGTTCTAGACATCACAGAGAAAAATATTCTTTCTCCTGTGAAGCTGGTAGTAATAACAAAAAAAGAATAGAAAAAAACAACAACTAAAGAAAAGCATGGCCCTTGGCCAGAAATTTGTAATCCCAGGTCGGGTGCCCCAAATCCCTTGCATAATGTGGAAAATGTAAATTCATATTCTTTATTTTCATTTTTATCATTTAACTTATTTTATTTAACATTTTAAAAATCTATTTTCTATTTCATTTCTTATTTTATTTTATAATTTTTTTTCTATAGCACCACAGGTTATGTGGTAGTCCTTTGTTTTTATTCTTGGTTGTCCAGTTTGTTGAAGACGTATCAAAAGTTTGTGATGTGATAACATAGCAACAAATGTTTAATTACTCTGTCAATGGTTATTAGAATACACTAATAGTATCCCCTACCAAGGAGTTAAGACCCCTAAAAAATGTGGTGTCCTGGATAGGAAAATAAACTACATCTCATGGCAATGCTCTCGATCAGCACCTTTGCAGAGCAAGGAGACACTAACTTTGTTATCATTACTGTTTGACCAGAAATAGAAGTACTCGTTAGGATCCAATTAATGCGCCAAATAAAAAATGTTTAAAAATGATTATTATTGGATAGGATTATTTGAAATTATTGGTATTGGTAATACATAAAACACAACTGTGTGCAAACAAATGATTATTATTATAGACAAATTTTTAAATGTGATAAGAATAAATGCAATGAACGTTTAAAAGATAAATAGGATGATGATTTACATTCATTTACAAATTAATCAAATTTCTGAATTACATATAATGCAAAAATTTGATTTATTTGTAAATGAATGGAAATCCAGAAATGCTATTAAAAATAAACCAAACCAAACTTCACTAACAGAAAGTTAAAAATAAAAAACCCCTCAAATTTTGCATTATTGTATTTTTTTATTCACCTGTAGTGATGTGTTCATCTAATCCTAAGTAGAACTAGAGGAATTAATAGTCTAAGCTAACTGAATTAATGGTGAGTGGCAACCCATAATATTTCCATCATCAAAATAAAAAAAAATGTCAAATCAGATACAGAGAAATAAATATATAAATAGATAAATAAACTGTGGACAGTAAACTGGTTCTTAATTCCTGAGTAATGCAGGGTGGGCAAAACAACAGGGTGGGCAAAACAACAGAAAAATATTTTTTGTTAAAAATGTCAGTTAGTCGACAATATTTTAAAAGTTGCTCAACATGATATTAACACTTTTATATTATAAACTATCATAATACGGAAATGATATAATTACCTAATAATAATAAAAACTGTTATGTTACTAAGTAGGTAATAATTTACTAGACTCAGTGAAAAACCACTATTTAAAATTGGTGCGAAAAACTCGCTAAGAGTAAAATAATAATCACAGAACTGCTGAGATAAGCAAGAAACTTAGGATAATCATTGTAGGGGTTGGTTTGGTTTGGTTGTAATCAATGGTCTAGGTTAAGTAGTTTCAAGTATAGTAAATGACAGAATAGTTCTATTTGACTCATAGATGGAACTCTAGGAGATACTACCATTTCGGGTCAGTGGGCCTAGGAGTAATGGCAATGAAGGGTTACTCCACTCTACTTAAAGCTGAAGGACTGGAGCCTCACCAGATGAATTAGTACCATTGAGGACATTCCTTAGTGGGGGGGGGTTCCCCTTTATAAAAGGGAAGTTTGCATATTCTACATCCCCAACCAGTCGGGGACGTCCTAGGGACTTGTTCTTAATCAGATTTTCGAGAAAAACTAATGGAGTAAGTGTGGTTGTGAATAAATATAAAATGATAGGGAGAAAGATGGATGGTTATTTTATTCACAGAGGTACAGGGCAGATATTAACTGCTGGATGCGTGATGATTTGTTCGGAGGACCTCGGAACTCTTGTGGTTTCATTGTCCACCCACTAATCTCTAGCATGCAACAAATGTTCAGAAGAGAAGAAATCCTGTCCCTTACAAATCTTCACAGTCTAAGGGGCAAGACTGTAATTTCAACTTTCAACACCTACCTGTTTTAAGTATTTAGATATGATGAGACTTTTTATTCTGTTTATATCCAAATCTAATATCATATGCTATGGACAGATATGATATGATGTGTTATGGCCAAGTTTCATCTAGTGTGTTGAGCTAAATCACGTTGAAAGTTTCAGCGTGTGAAAATTATGCTATGGAAAATCTTTCAGACACTTGTAGCGAAGGAAATGTATTAAGGTTTGATATTTCCTCGTGCTAAACAATGTAAAACAATTCATGACGTATTAACAACATATTGCCCGAGCAATCTAAATAGAAAGGACATGAAATACTAAAAGAATACATTTAGAGAAAAAGTCACATTTTGTAGTTGATTCGTTAAGAGTACTCAATAGAATGGAGTTGTGGGAAGGCTTACGTTAAGGCATGGTGTCGGTTATATTCCGAAAGTTCGACTTAAGAGAAGTCTAAACTTCTAGTCATCTATCTGCTCCTTAAATTCCACACAGAAAAGATCATCGATTTACAAAAACCCTGTGCAGAAAGTTAATTTTGTACATGGCTCACAGTGGAATTCTGTAATCGAATTTATTGCCGCTTTTGCTGATATTATTTTCGTTTTCAAAGGCGATGATATAGGTGTAGAAGACCATTCTGAAAATAATTCCATTAGGAGCAGTTACGGTTGCATCAGTTGCTGTATTGTAGTATCCCTCTATGATCCTTGAATGAAAAAAATTCTATCCATGTTGTTCGGACTTACCTTGTCGCTAGTGGGGGGAGGTGTGATTATGTACAAAAACTAAAATGATACGAAGACGAACGGATGGTTAATAATATTTTATCAACAGAAGTACCAGGACTAAAATAATATCATAGCACACACATATGAAATAAGCAAGAAACTTAGAAGAGACCTGGAGGGGAGCAAGGATATTTACTGTCACTAAGACTTTAGTGAAAAACTCGCAAGTATTAAAATAAAAACACTACCTTGTTTACAAGCCAAGCTATACATATAGTTAATTGGTATGAATATGTGTACGTGATTAACTGAATACTTTATACTTCTTCAACATGAGAAGAGTTGGTACAGAATAGCAAAAAACAAAATAAAACAAAAATACAATGATTTGAAAATTTTACTCTTTCCTTTAAATCGTCATGCTGTTGACACTGACAGCCCTAAATTTAATTTGAAGAACATAACACAATATTTTAAAAATATCTGTATCTACCGCTATATATTTTTCTTTGTGATACTTTAAGTCGGGTTAAAATACCATTTTTCAGAAATCTAGTTTCAAACAAAATTAATTTAATTTCATATGTTGTATTTTTAAAGCTACGACCATTCCAACCTGACAACCAAAGTATACCTTCAGCTCCACCACCGCCATATTCACCACAATTAACTCAACCCGGTAAGGGAAGTAATTTCAAATTTGATGTAAGAGGTAATGTGAAATTGATATTTTAAGGGAGATAAAATACCTTATTAAAACAAATCAGAGTAAAACGAAGAAATAATGAATTCAGTTATAGAAAAAGAAACCGAAACATGGTTTTGAAACATGGTTTCTCTATCATTTGCCTCTTTTGTAGCTGATATAGTTGCATATTTCCTACTGAAGTGTCAGTGTTTGAATTCCAGGTAAAAGTTAAAAGGATGAATGTTGATTTCCAAAGAAAAATAGTGGAAACAATTTTTCTATTCTCATGCGCTGGATTTGTTCTTAACTGATTTTCTTTATTCTTGTTTTCTCTTTTTCAGTTACTTTTAATACAAAATATCTATGTAACTTTGTGTCTGATCTTAATGATACGTTACTTCTATTACTTATTTACTCATTGATTCAGTATACACAGTCTCTGAGGATATATGGATAAAACTTAGAAACTATAACTATATATTTCTATCAGAAAACATATACAGTAAAATCCTTACCTTTTTATGTTTTAGAAATTTTCTGGTCTACTACAAAGAATCCCAAATTACAAATGCAGATTAGAAAATGTAAAACAAACTAACACCAGGAAAGACTGCATCGTCCGCCCCACCCCGAAGGAAGGCAAACTCGGGGTCACCAAGAACTATAAATGTATAACTGTTACTGTAGCTGCTAAGATTTACAAAGCCCTGCTTTTCAATCGTATCTGACCAGAAGTTGAGAAAATTCTAAGGAAAAATCAGAAAGGCTATTGGAGAAATTGATCCCCAACTTCACAGATTCTGTCTATTCATCAAATCATCGATGGAGCATCTCAAAGCAACACACTTTGTAGATTTCTCCAAAGCATCTAATTTCATACACAGAAGAAAGATGGAGAAAATACTACTACCATTTGGTCTCTTTAAAGAAACTGTTACTGCTATAGTGATGCTCTGCAAAATCATGAAAGTAATGGTTTGCTCGCCTGGTAGTGACACTGATTTCTTGACATTGTTGCTACAGTCTTGCAAGGAGATACATGGGCACCATTTCTATTAATAATCTGCCTAGATTATGTACTTTAAATATCACATTAAAAAGCAAGAAGCGGACGATATCCCATAGAAACTATATCTTATCTAAACTACGCAAATAATCTAGTGATTGCAAATACACCTGCTCAAGCTGAATCCCAGCAGAATAGCCTCGAGCAGGCTGCAAAGGGTATTGGTCCCTTCGTGAACTCAGATAAAACAGAGTTCATGTGTTTTAATCAAGATGGTGCTATCTCCTTATTAAATGGCAGGCCTCTTAAATTAGTAGACCGGTTCAAATACCTTGGTAGCAATGTCTCATTAACTGAAAGCGATGTCAACATACGCATAGTTAAAACTTGGACTACAATTAACAGTTTAATGATCATAAGGAAATCTGATCTCTCTGATGAATAAAATAGGAAGTCTTCTAAGCTGTAGCTGTGTCAGTACAATCGTATGGTTGCACCACTCTCCTTTAGCAAAATGTTTGGAGAAAAAGCTAAATGGGAACTACAAAAGAGTGCTGCATGCTGTTTTGAACAAATCCTGGAAACAGCTCCCTTCAAAACAGCAGCTGTACAGTCACTTACCTCTCATCTTATAAACCACCTAAAGCAAGTAAAACATTGTTAGAGAAGTAAGGATGAACTCATAAGCAATGTTCACCGATGGATTCCTACATATGGACACACCAGTATTGACCAACAAGTAGAAGCTTAAATACATCAGCTCTGTGCGGACACTGGATGCTGTCTAGAGGAACTATTAATAACAATGACCAATTAGTACGGAGAGCATGAGAGAATCAAAGGAATCGGTGCTGTCAGGACTTTATGGATGATGATGATGATGATGATGATAAAAAAGATAATTGTTTAGACGCTTTTAAGTTATAAAAGGGAGATAATTGTCTATTTGTCAAGAATGTTTTTATTTATATATATTCATGTATTTATTATTTAATGTAATTAATTATAACATTGTTACATGTTTTTTTATATTCATTTTTGCCTCTAACAATCAAAATTCCAAGGAAGATGATTCAGGAAATACAATTTACAAGAGTACGCTTAATCTGCTGTGAAGTAATGGTTAAAAAGTTAGCTTAGGTAACCTAGCTAATCATTACTACTGTAATTAAGTAAAGTTGGCGACCGTAGTCGAGTTTAGTGTGCTTCAATTCCCACTAGATGCCATTCATTTGTGTCATAATAAATTTTCATTATATAATTATTATCCCTGCCAGAAATACTTACAGGATGTTCACTCAGGTTTTTTATTTAACAGCAATAACAGCAGAAGTGATGCAAAATAATAACTGAACATACCAACTTAAATAAAATATTCCTCAAACAGACCAGATTAAATCATTTGAATTATGCAGAGGAAAATATGAAATTCATTTCATGAAAATGAAAATTAACATTTAGTTGCCTTTCCATGAGCTTTTATGCTAGGCATTTTAAAGAATTTAAAGAAATATTCTTTATAAAACCGGTTCCAACTTTCCTGAATGGCAGTTAATAGATTTTCTTTCTAATTTGCTTCAAGCATATTTTATGAATACAGAATGCGCTACTGGGTGAGGCAACCTCGCTAAACAAACAACAAATATAAAACTTTTGGGCAAAACAATTGTTGCAGCATAGAATTATATACTAAGTCTATCATTCCTAGCTTTAAAAAATGAGGGCACCCAACAATACAACTAAGTGGAACAAACAATATTGATTGGTATCTTTTACAATAGTTTTGGTGAGTAATAATTTAGATTAGTCAAGTAACAATTGACAAAAGATTCACAGCTGATACCAGAAAGCACACACACACACACACACACACACACACACACACACACAAGGGTTTGTGTAGATAAATATAACACTACTCTGGCAAAAATTATGGAGTTAGCGCATTAAGATGTTCACTTCGTTTTTTTAAATTTAGCATTGAACGAACTAATATGAGATGCAAAAATGTTTCTGGCTTCATGAAATAAAAAGTAGATTAAATCATCTAAATTAATGGCATAATATTTTCCACGCCATGCAGAGGAAAATATTGTAGAATAACCCAATGTTGACAAAAAATTAGAATTATTATTGAGTTGTTCCTTCTCGAGCTTTTATGACAGCCTAAATTCTTTCAGACATAGATTTGACTAATTTTAAGTAATGTTCTTCATGAAAGAGGTTCTGAATTTCGTAATGGAAGTTAATCTTTTTTGGTTGATAGAGCCATCTCATAGACCATTTCTAAAAATTTCCACAATAAATTTTCTGTTGGATTTAGATTTGGACTGTTTCCTGACCATATGATTGATTTTATATGCTTTTTGCAAAAGAAAATGCACACATACCCTTTGCTTTGTGAAAAGATACATTATCATCCTAAAAATAATTATATATGTATGTACATATATGTATGTGTATATGTATGTATATATGTACTGGTCCATTGTCCTTGTGGATACAGTGTTAGCCAATTGCCCAGGAGACCAGGGTTCAATTTCAGGTCGAGTCATCACAAAGACTCCAAAAATGGTACTTGATACCTCCTTGCTTAACTCTCAGTATTTGTAAGGTAAAGAGTTTAGTAGAGTAATCCAGGGAAAGGAGAGCGCCCTGTTCTACACCTCGGTGTATTAGCTATTGAAAAGGGAGCCCTCGGGTCCTGCTCGATTAGAGTCGCCAACTTTACTTGTATGTATGTATGTATGTATACATACGTATGCATTTACTAACCCCTCCGCACAAGCAGGATGCGACACAAGACTTTATGCGGAGTTTAGAGTTTTCCTTTTCCGATACCGGTTGCTATAACAAGGCTAAAGAGCCAGTCTGTTCAACTATTTTACCCATAGCTGGAGGGAGAATAGTTGGATTCATATCTTTCCCAAGCGTGACGTGAAATGCAAACAGCCTCGTCCAGGATGTGAACCTGGATCGCTGTGTCCATTTCCAACAACGATAATAATTACACTATGAGCGCCTGCACACACACACACACACACACACACACACACACACACACACACACACACACACACACACACAATTATATATATATACATGTATATATAAGTATGTAACAAAGAAACTGGCTTTTGGAGAATATCGTAGTTTGTAATATTGTTGGAAAGTATTGTAATTTTCCCAAGGCAGCGATTCAGACGAAATAGTGCGACATTAGATATTAATTTTACCAGGCGAGGATATTTGTCGAAAAGCCACACTGAAATTTGACAAGTCACATATCAGCAGAATATATTTTGGTTTTTGTTGTGGTCTTGAAGGGCCAGAAATGAATAACACAGAGATATAAGGTTTACAGCAGTATATATTTACAGATATATTGACAGTGACGGTTATCAGTAACTGACTAGACTCGCTTGACTCGTTTATCGAGTCAGTCACTATTCATAATGTCAAGGAGGGTCCACGCAGTGACGTCACTTTTTAACTGTGCTCCGTATGGAGTCAATATCTTTTATTTTTTTGGTTTATCTCAATTAAATCCGTTATTTCTCGTTTGCTTTTAGATCTTCACTGTTCTGGAGCCGTTTGTGGTATCGGAACCTCAAACATGTCGAACACAACATCCATTGGGTCTTCCTCTCGAGTGTTGTTTTCGACGATATTCAAATCCTTATTTGGTTCAGGTGCTTTTTATGGGTGAACCTATCATGTTTCCAATCTATTTGTCCCCTGTACCCGTCTCCCAGTAGGATTTGTTTTTTGAAACATACGGAAGAAAGCTTTTTCGCTAATTTTTAATCGTTTTCTAACCACTTTGTTTGTATGTCCAGGTTTTGATTGATTTGGTAAGAATTTGTCAAAAACTGACTTGATCTTCCTTGCAAACATTACCTCTGCTGGCATCATGGCAGATGGAGCATTCTTATTTGGAGTCACTCAATATACCTGCAGAAATTGCTGTATGGCTTTCTCGATAAGAGTATGTCTCGCTTTCCTAAGAGATCTCTTAAAGGTATCGACGAAACGTTCCACCAGACCATTTCTTCTTGGATGATACGGAGCGATCGTGATATGTTCCACTGACAATGTTTGACAGAATTCTTTGAATTCACTGGGCATGAATTGACTTTCATTATCTGAGACAATGCAGTCTACGGCTCCAAACTGGGCGAATAAATTGTGTAAGAAGCTGGTTACTACCTCCATGGTTGTCTTTTTGCATCTAAAATTTCCGGTCATTTTGAAAAGCTGTCTACTACAATCTGGCAGTAGAAACTATACAGTGGACCAGCAAAATCGATGTGGGTCCTAGATCATAGTCGGTCGGTTTTTGGCCTGGGGTTGAGTTTTATGGGAGTTGCTTTGCCGCCAAAGCACAACCTCTGCAGGCTTTTACTGTATTCTCGATGTCCCTGTCCATATTTGTCCACATAACTCTAATGAGGCTTTTCATCCCCGATATTCCGGGATAGCCGACATGAAACTATTTTAGTATTCTTTTCTGCAATGCTGCAGGTATAACAACTCGATCACTGTATATAACTACGTCAAACTTGTACAAACCCACTATGGGTGTTTATACATAGCAACTTCGAGAACTCCTCGTTCACAGGTATCTGGAAATAGGCAACACTCGTCCGAAATTTGTCGGTCTTTTATTTTGTTATTCATTTCTTTTATAAAGTCATCATTGAACGCCATTTTTTAAATCTCACCAAGTGTTACAGGAAGCTCTCTACAGAGTTGCATAATGCATTTTTTTACCTCTACTTCTGTTCGTCTGGCCAAGCCGAAACATTACAGCATAGTTTGGAACGAGCCGCCTCAGACATTGGCCTCCATGTCAATGCACACAAAACTGAATACGTGAGCTTTAATCAAACAGGCGACATTTCTACACTAGACGGAACCTCTATGAAACTGGTAGACAAGTTCACCTACCTAGGAAGCAGTGTCTCATCAACCGAAAAAGACATCGACACGTGGCTAACGAAGGCATTGACAGCTATCGATAAGATATCGATCATATGGAAGTAAGACCTGACCGATAAAATGAAACGCAGCAGTCGTGCCGATACTGCTATATGGATGCACTACTTGGACGTTAACAAAACGGCTGGAGAAAAAGCAAGACGGCAATTACACAAGAATGCTGCGAGCAATATTGAACAAGTCCTGGAGGCAACACCCCAAAATCACCAACTATACGGCCACCTACCTCCCATCACGAAAACTATCCAAGTTAGACGAACCAGACATGCAGGACACTGCTGGTGAAGCAGGGACGAGCTCATAAGTGAAGTACTCCTATGGACCCCCACATATGGCCGAGCAAAAGCAGGACGACCAGCTCGAACATACATACAGCAGCTATGTGAGGACACGGGATGTAGCCTTGAAGACCAGCCAGAGGCGATGAACGATAGGGAGAAGTAGCGAGAGAGAGTCAGGGATATCCGTGCTGGCGGCAAGACAGCACGGATATGATGATGATCTGTTCGTATGGAGGCGATCACTGTGTCTTCATGGGTTTCGGTATGTTTTGGGATAAGACTCGACAATCCGTCGGCATGACTAATTTTTGAAGAAGGGAGAAACTTCATTTTAAAATTATGATTAAGAGGAATGGTCCCTCATCTTTGTAGCCTGTTTGCAGTATGAGTTGGTAAGCCTTTTTTTTTTGAAAGATAGATCGTAAGGAGTGGTTTATGGTCTGTCTTCAAAATGAAATGTCTTCCATGGATGAATCTATGGAATTAGGTAACAACAAAAATAATTCCCAGTGCTTTCTTCTCGATCCGAGAGTATTTTTTCTGCGGGTAATAGCGTCCTTCATGCGTGGGCGATTGGTTTTAGTGATCCGTCTTCCATTTTGTGTAATATGCAAGCTCCAATACCGTATAAACTAGCATCACGGGCCACAATGATTTCGAAGTCTGGATTGTAATGTGTAATGAATAAATCCGATATAAAGACTTTTATTTTATTTTATTTTTTCGAATGCTTCCTGGTATTCGGTCGTTCAGACCCAATCTTTTTCTTTTTGTAGGAATTCATTAAGAGGAGCTCGCAAACTGTGCATGTTAGGCACAAACACATTAGTAATTTGCTAGATCAAGGAAATTGTGAAGTGAAGACACGTTTTCAGTCGCCGAATGGTAATCGTTCAAACTTGTACAAACCCACTATGGGTGTTTATACATAGTAACTTCGAGCACTCCTCGTCCACTGGTATCTGGAGATAGGCATCACTCAAATCGATATTTGAAGAAAATTTTCTCTTCTGGACTCGGGAGAGGGTAGAGGTAATCTTTAAATGCATTTGTTCAATACTGTGGCGGAAATCTGCACAAACACGGATCTCTTTACTTTTCTTAACACAGACTGTAGGTGAAACTCTACTTTTGATAGTTCGCCTATTTGTTCGAGTCTATTTAATTCTTCGTTGATCTGATTTAACGATGCGAATAGTACAGTTCTTTTCTTTTTAAAAACTGGTTGGATATTTGGTTTCAACCCAAATTTGCCGGACATCTTCTTACACCTGTCAAGTCCACCGGAGACGACTTCAGGTAATGTTCCTTTTGATTTGTCTGCTTCGGCGGTTAAATTTTGTATTTTTGGGTAGGAAGAATTTATGGAAATATCCCACAATTGGAATTGTTCCATCCAGTCAGTACTGAAAAGATTGTGTTTCTCATCACAAAATTTCAATTTCAAGATTTTTTCTTTGAATATAACGTTTGTAATTAATTCGCCCCCAAATTTCATTTTTCCCCAGTCACACTTTTGCGATTTTGTTACTTTTTATATAGTCGGTTTGTCCAATTTCCTCCATGTATGCAAATTTATTATTGACACATCTGAGCCCGAGTCGAGTTATAACTTAATACTTTTACTCAATATTTGAAACTGTACAAATTTCTTGTTTCCGCCTTCTGATTCGTCAGTCTTAGCGATTTTTACAAAACTATTTTTTGTTTTGGCTTTGCAGTATGTGCTTTTGTGCCCGAATCGGGACTTTTTAAGTCTGTATGAGCAGTCTTTATACCAATGCTACTGTCTGCAGCCAAAGCACGGTTTAGGGGGCAAAATAATTTGTTTTTTCTACGGTTACTCGATTTAGTTAGTGATTGGTTTTGTTTTTTGTTGCGTATCTCTTTCCTCGATTTATTTCGAGTCATGGCTAACACTAACACAACGTTGGCAGTCTTCGGCGATTTGTTGTAGCATTAAATTAGGCTAATTCGTCTGATTTTTCCGTCCTTGTTGGATACTTTACACTGTACGAAGATTAAGCATTTGAAGTTGTTAGCGCTCAATTTCGATAATTTAAAATCATCGCAGTGTTTGTTTACTACGCTAGCAAAGGTCGTGTAATCTTCGTCGTCTTTCCGTGTGAGATTCATGCATTTCCATCTTTTATGGAAGAGAGACGTTTAGGGGCTGAATAATTCAATTTACAGTAGTACCACTTCAGTGAATATCAGGTTGCTGTTTTTTTTTGGGTAATACATAATTGACGAATTTGGCATGGTCAACTGTACCTAACTTTCTTAGCAGCAAACGAAACTTCTTGAAATCAATCCAGTTTGTACAGTCAGTGTTGTAGAAATCTTCGTATCTTCTGAAGTGCGAAGCAAATGCAATTTCGTCTTCAGAGGCGTAAGTGAAATTATCGATAGCGCTCCAAATAGCGTTTTGAGAAAATGCATTTTCATTTTCAACATTCTGACCCCTATTGGATAGCTCGAACAATTTTTCCTGTTCTTGTTGGGTACGAAGAAACATATTTGATCTCAGCAGATTTATTTAACTCAAGTTTTTGTCTCTGAATTTCAATACGTAATTCTTCCATTCTCCTCTGATTTTCCATTTGCTGTTTTCGTAATGAAAGCTGTTGTTTTTGTTGATACTTAATAAAATCCAACATAGCGCTTTTAATTTCCTCCATTTTTGTCTTTTTAATATACGAAAGGCTTGCATGCTTTTTTTAGTACGTGGTCGTACATAAATTTTTCGACTGGACGTTAAACTTTTGCGAAAAATAAGCTTGTTTGACTTATTTAGATGCTTTTCTTTATGTTGTTTTGGAGGAAAAAGGTGAGGAATAAAGTCGTCTTTTTACCCACGTGTTTGGAGAATGACTTGAGATATTTTCCCTCCTTCAAAACGGACTTTTTTTTGTAGAAAATCCTATTTTCTGTTATGGCGGACTTTCTTTTCGCTGTTAGGTGAAGCCTTGTGTGAGGTATAAGGTCCTCGTAAGTCTGTTAGTTTCTTCGTTGAAGGGCCAGAAATAAATAACATAAGAGATGTAAGGTTTACAGCAGTATATATTTACAGAAATACAGACAGTAACGGTTACCGGTTACTGGCTAGATTCACTTGACTCGTTTATCGAGTCAGTCACAATTCAGGAGAGTCCATTTAGAAAGGGTATTTCAATCCTGGAGAATCCGGGGATAAATCTACTATGATATCCCATGATACAAATGAATCCTTTCACTTCTCTGATTTAGACTCCAACATAGATCTTATCGTTTTTACCTTGTCTACGTCTGGTTTCATTTCCTTTTGTTAATAACAAGTCCTAGATACTTTGGCTCCTCCTTGCTCACGACGAAAGTGTTGCTCCGGGTTTCCAGAAAACACCAAAATGTCATCTGAATAACCCATCGCAAATCCTTCCATTCCACTCAAAACTACTGAAATTAACCTAGGCTCTGAACAAAACGAAAACCTATTGTTTAGAGCCTGTGCTGATCCTATGTATACTTTTTACAGTTGCAACATTCGATTATGTAGATTACATTTTGTTAATTGCGGCTTAGATTTTATTCATAATGAATGTTGTCTTTGGGTTTCGAAGGTATGGGATTTTTCTTTTGCGATTATATTACATACACCTCGGATATCTCCTCTGGTTGAGGGTTGCACGGAATTATTGTAGGCGAGTTTGTCGAAGGTGACTATGGTGCATATTCTCCATGCTAAGGTGTAAGGGATCAACTTTATGCATTTCGAGGTGATTACTTTTGAAATGGAAGTATTGTGAAGTGGGTGTGGTAAATGTCTGTGATAATTTGGCCATTTCAGTTTTTAATGAGGATGTCTGAAAGTAGTAATTCTTTAAATCTGTGTTCCATGGTGAATTTTATTTTAGGGTGTAGGTTTTTGAGTAAGTTGTGTAAATCGTTGATGTTGCCACAGGAGTATTTCCAAAATATGAAACAGTCATCTAGGCATCTTTTCTATGATCTAATATATTCTATTTTCATATTGATTTTTTTCTAAGTATGCTGAGGTTAGGGTGCATACGTTGACACCATTTTAGTTCCCATAGCTGTTCTTGGAGTTTGGATGTAATTTATGTTGTCGAATTGGAAAGAGTTATTGTTTAGGATTAGTTCTATACCATCAGTGATAATTTTTGTTAGATCTTGGGTGTAATGTTTCTGGGTATTTTTTTGTTCAAAATGAGATGGCCTGTTTTCCTAATTCATGGGGGATATTATTTTATGAGTATATATGAGACGGTATAACCACAAATATGGGGGTAATTCCGCTTCCAATCCGTTGATCGTTCCGCTTGTCGGATATATCTTCGGATGACGCATCCAATTCAGTCTGCGCACGTTGTGTTTTTTAGATCCAGACAACAGATCAATCGCTAATCGGAGTCACCGGTTGACGAGTAAAGGGATGAGATCGTACAACTAAGAAAGTAAAAAAGTCGACGCCTTCAAACAGATAACAAAACATGACTTCGTAACAATAATAATATTTAGCAAAAAAAGAAAAAATCTTTAACAATGGTACAAGAATTTATCCATCCCGGGTGGTGATGTGGGGTGGGGGTTAAGTCAGAGATCCAGTTCACAAAGGAACAGTCAGTGAATTCTTTGCATAAATTTAGATTTTTCTACTCTTGCTGTCTACTGTCTGGCGCAAGGCAATCTCAATGTTATGTTTGTTTTCTCTCAACCTGTGTAATTATTTCAGAATGTTATAATGTTGTATACCAGGAATGAAGAGACAACAATACTTACGTACAAAAATATAATCTGTTTCGTTTTCTTTGATTACAAAATGTTAGCGTGAAGGAAAGCACCAAGAACCACTAACATATATACAGAGAAGGAGATACAGAATCTTCAGTGAAGCATTTTCTCTACGTTCTGGTTTCATAACTGGTACAGGTCAACTCAAAACATCTAATCATCTCCGCTTCTATGTGTTTTTCAATTATGCGGCCTTCGCAAGGCGAAACTTTTTCCTTCTGGGCTCATACCCGCTTTCAACTTTAGCGAGCCTTGTACAATCTCTTTCTACCTCTCAACCCTGGGCCGTCTTGCACAAGGCCAGCGCTCATAGTGGCTTGACGTCTAGCGATTCTTCTGCCAGCACTTTGTTCTCTCCTTTGAGGTGGAAAATCTTTAATCGTTATATAATTTTCTGGACGCCCACACAATCCTCGTGGTCACTCTTCCTTCCAAGCATGTCACCCATGCAATTCACGTTGCGTTTTCGCCGTGTTTTTCTACCTTAAGACACAGATGTACATCCTGTCACGTCACCCTTACAACTTATGTGGCCTGTCAAAAGAATCTTCTTGTCGTCATTCAACAGTAGTAATTTACAAAGCTTTTTGGGGCCATATGAATGGGGCACCCAATGAGACTCGAACTCACTCGTGTAGGTTTGCTAGACTAGCTTGCTAACCATTACACCACCAGAGGCGCCCAATCGCTATCCAACAGTGATATGATGGGCTTTCTTCACTTTCTATACCCAGGGCAGTCAGATAGAAGGTCAAGACGGGAAATCTAGTAATCGCCTTCTGTAATAGACATATTATTTCGGACTTTCTCTGTCTCTGCCATTTATTGTTGTTTCTTAATTTACTTCTTAATTGTGTTTTCTTGATTCACTACATAGTATAGTCTGGTAGAAGGCCAAGACTCAGAGCAGCAGGGAATTCTCTTATCAACTTGGGTTTTCTCCGCAAGACTCTCTTTTTCTAGAGAGGAATCCCTTGTATTTTATGTATATCTTACATCTTAAAATCCGGCTCGGCTCATAATCATTTTTATGGTTAATAAATCTCTTCGACTGATTTATCGGGCCAACATATATAAGTACGTGTATCTATATATGTATACACATTAATATATATATATGTATATCTGTATACATATGTATATATATGTACGTATATATATATACATATATATATATATATACGTATATGTGTGTATTTTTTCTTGTATCATTTTCCTATATGTATTTAATTTATTTTACCACTTAAGTCAGTAATAAAACTATCAAAAATAGTTATTAGAAGCCAACTAGACTTCACACTAGGACAGTATTGTTTTCAACAACTCCTGGAAGCTACACCCCACAAAACAGCAGTTGTACGGCCTCCCATCTCAAAACAAGACATGTGGAACACTGTTAGAAAAGTGAGGACAAATTCATAAACGACGTTCTTTTATGTATGACAGTGCAGCCGTCCTTGCCAAACACGGGGGTGATTTCGCTTCCCATCTGCTGATCGTTCCACTGGTTGGATATATCTTCAGATGACACAATCGATTCGTTATCCAAAATCCAAATCGTTTTCTTTCTCTTCTGGTTATTAAAATTTCTCTGATTGTACTCCGACCTTGTAGGGTAAAATATGTACACCTACACATGGACGCGCAAGTGTTGGCCGACCAGCAAGAACTTACATCAATTCCGTGCAGACCCTGAATGTAGTTTGGAAGACCTGCTGGGAGCGACGAGAGAGATAGACAGACAAAGAGAGAGAGAGAGAGAGAGAGAGAGAGAGAGAGAGAGAGAGAGAGAGAGAGAGAGAGAGAATGGGGGGAAATATGTGCTGTCAGTCTGATTTGATGATGATGGTGATGTATACAAAGACAAACACTCTCACACATATATGTATATCTATATGTATATATGTACGTACATGTGTATATATACGTACATATGTATTTGTATATGCATATATGTGTACAGATATATATATATGGATTTGTATATATTGTGACGGTTACTGTATCTTTGTTCCGAGGTTACTTTATCCCGGAAAGACGGGGAGAATCTCCGTCGACAGTACCGTACCACCCAAGCTCTCCGTTACTAATTATATTTTATTGATAGCTTTGAAAGCCCATATAACTAGCTAAGTATAAAGCTTGTGTATAGGTTTAATTTTTTGAGATACGGACGAATGAGGATGTGTCAAGGGTCGGGAGGGCGACGTGATATAAATGAACACGGGAGGAGTTCCGAACCAGACAAACAATATAACGCGTGGTTGTTTTTTTTTTCTTTTCTTTATATATGTATATTTCTTACATATTTCATTTTAAAGAAAGTACAATTATAACAACAGAAAAACAAAAAGCAAAACAAATACAAAAAAAAAAAATACAGAAATGTGGAGGACAAGTCGCTTCCAATAGTGTTTGACTATGTCCTTCCAATAAGACAAAGTTCTCCTTTTTTTTCTTTCTTTTTTTTTCAACTCGTCTTAAACTTACACCCGTATCTTCTTGTCCCCTTTATAATTAAAGGTAGGGAACCTCCTCGTTCTTCCCTATATTTGTTTACTTATTTTCTCTTTCTTTCCCTTCTTTTAGCGAAGAACAAAAGTCTCTCCTCTTCATCTTTAAAGTGGATATACAATTTCAAACAAATATGTTTTCCGCCGAAACTGGCTGCTAATGAACAACTTCAAAAATGTTTCTTTGGATATTCTTGATACGGACCTTTATTTAGGTTACGTATATCATTTATAATAAAGTTTTTGACTAACCTTTTCCCTTTCCTCTCTTTTGTTATTTTTTTCTTATCTTCGTTAATTTCTTATTAACGAGTCGCAAGGCACCATTTTTTCTTTTACGTTGCGCCTCAGTTTCTTGCCTAACGGAGTTGACGGCTTCTATTAGGCCATTCTGTAACTAGAATTTCACCTTTCACCCGTTCACGTGAAAAGGCGACCTTTCCCTTACTTGGCGAAGCTCGGAACTGATTTTTGGCTTTCGTTCTTTTTGGTGGTAAAACGTCCTCCATGCCTCGACCAATCGTATGTCTTTTCCCTATCTGGGTCAAGACCTTTGCCACTTCTCAGTTGGTTCTCCACTGTTGCTAGGGCTCGAAAACCCGCCAATCGCCTGCCTTACTTCCGGTCCTCATAGTAGTCCTTGGTTTCCTACATTCTAACCCTACTGGGCCGTCACAATATGTATATCTAATGTGTATGAATAAGTTGATATATGCATATATATACATGATATATATATATATATATATATATATATATATATATATAATGTCGCACTGCTAGCACGGATATCCCTGACCATTTCTCGCCACCAGTCTATATCATCCGTTGCTCCCTGGAGGTTTTCCAGGTTACATCCTGTGTCGGCACAGAGCTATGCTACGTAGGTTCTAGCTGGTCGTCCTACCTTTGGTCGTCCATGTGAAGGGGTCCACACAAGTATATCGCTTATGAGTTCATCCTTACTTCTCCAGCAGTGTGCCGCATAGTTCGTCTAACTTAGATAGTTTTCGTGATGAGTGTACAGCTGCTGTTTTGTGGATTGTTGCCTCTCGGACTTATTCAATACAGCTCGCAGTATTCTTGTGTAATTGCCGTCAAGCTTTTTCTACATACGTTATCTAGGGTCCATGTGGTGCATCCATATAGCAGTATCGACACGACTGCTGCTTGGAAAAAACTGTTTTATTTTATCGGTCAGGTCTAACTTCCGTATGACCGATAGGCTATTGATAGCAGTCTATGCCTTTGCAAGTCGCGTGCTGATGTCATTCTCAATTGATGAGACGCTACTTCTGAGGTAGGTGAACCTGTTCACTAGTTTCAAAGGACTACCCTTTAGTGTGGATATGTCAACTCTTTGATTAAAGCACATGTATTCTGTTTGTCTGCTTTGACGTGGAGGCTTATGCCACCTGCTGCTTGTTCCAGATTCGGCTTGGGTGGGTGAATTTGCTAGTAGTGCTATGTCATCAGCGTAGTCCACGTCCGTAATAGTTTGTGCGGGTAACTTCTGCTTCTTTCCCTTGCCAGCGTGAAACTGTTTTCTTTCATTAAATCTATTGACTTTCTCAGCACGTAGTTAAGGCAGATAATAAACAGGTATGGGGCTAATGCGTCTCCTTGTTGCACACCAGTTACTATGCCGAAATAGTCTGTCTCCATCCGGTGAGCGCACTTTTACTTTCGTGTTTTTATATAGCATCATTATGGCTGCGGCGGTTTCTTTGGGGAGAACGTAGGCAAGAAGTATTTGCTCTATCTTCCCTCTCGGTATGGAATCTAAGTCTTTGGAGAAGTCGACGAATAATATTGTAGCCTCAAGGTATTTTGCACGTACACATTCTAGAATTCGAAGGATAATCAAAATTTGTGATGTGGATCGATTTCTCTGAAAGCCATTTTGGTTCTTGTGTAGTAGAGCATCGCAGATCTTGGCCGCTATGGATTTAAGGGTTATATCTCGGTAGTTTTTGGCTATTTCTAGATCACCCTTCTTAGGGAAAGGGAGGATGCAACCCTTTGTCCATCTGTATATTGTGTTTTGGTTATATACGGCATTACACTGTTGGAGCAGTATGTCATCGTATTCCCTGGTCTTCCATACTTCTGGGGGTATTTTATCAAGCCCTGCTGCTTTCCTATTTTTAATTTTTCTTTGTGCTGAGTCGAGTTCTTCTTGCATAAACTGTCCTAGTTTGATGTCTAGTTGATTATTAACAATCTTTGTGATTGGTTCATGCTTAACTTTCGGGGGTTTTCTTAGTAAATTCTCGAAATGTTGTTTCCACATGTGTATTCGTTCTTCTTGGTTGGTAGCTTTTAGTTTGGCCATCGATGTACTCCTCCTTCTAATTACTTCGTTTACCGTCTGCAATGCTATCCTAGATTGTCTATTTTCAACCGAGTCTCTAATCTTATTGATCTGATTTTGTATATATTCTTTTTGTTCTTTTACGTTAATTAATTTTGTGTCTTCTTAAGTTTCTGAGTATTGATATCGGTTGGGTTGTTCCTATTGCGCAGAGAGGCAATTTTTACGTCTGCACACTTTTTTCTAATTGCTATTGGGCATTGATGAAGTTCTCATATTCGTCATTCGCAGAAGGTGTTTCTGGTATTTCCTAAAGTGCATCGAATTTTTTTTTTATTGTTAACGTATATTTATTTCTAATATCCCTTTTGTTAAGCAGGGACCGGTCATAGTGTACAGTTGTGGTTGTTCGGGCCGCATTCCTTCGTAGTCTCAGTCGTATCTTTGCCGTGACAATTCGGTGATTGGCGGACACACCCTCGAAAGAGGAATATGCCTCACAATTCAATGTGCTATTTTCCATTTCTTATTTATGAGTGCTATCTATGCTTTAGCATTGTTTGCGTTGGTGTAGGTTCATAGTTTTCCCTTTCATTTCTGTTTGACGAGTTGTGTAAGCTGAATTTGTTTAAGTTTTTACCTATTTGGGCATTCATGTCTCCACTGATGTTGTGTTTCGGGATGGTACGAACAAGGGAGCATAGTTGGTTATAGAAAGCAATGAGGTCCGTTTCTGCACTCACATTGGTAGAGCTGTAGCAGGAGATGATCGTTGCACTAGGGTTGTATGCGGGAAAATCATGACTTACCGGATTGTGTGTGGCTGCGTTTCGTACGTTTCAGTCGCTCAACAAGGAAAATAAAAAAAGCCAAAATGGCGACGCACAGTCGCTTTTGTACTTGGTTAGTCTCGCGTAAAGTAACGCAGACTCGGCTATCTCATGCAAATGAGATAGTCGGGTATTATAAAAAGAGCCCTCGAAGAAACGGAGACAGTTTGGACAGAAGGCGTGTTGCGTGTGTCTGTGACGTTATTCAAGTCGGCTTTCAAACTACAAGCTATTTCGGTGAGATACTACTTTTTGGCGATGGAGGGCAAGATTTTTGACGTCCAGCTGATTCCGGAGTTTAGTGGTGCTGCGACTGACATGCCCATTGTCGAGTGGGTCGAAAATGTTGAACATATTTGCGGTATGAAGAATGTCGAGCGCGTCCTGCCATTGAGATTGCGAGGAGGAGGTTTAGCCATATACAGGCAGCTTAGCGCTGAGCAGAAAGCGGTTGCGGAACAGATCAAGCAGGCCCTCATAACCGCGTATGCTGCTGATGTATTTAATGCATTTGACCATTTCGTCACTCGACAACTTCGCTCGGGTGAGACGGTGGACGAGTTTTTTGCTGAGCTACGACGACTGGCTTAGTTGGTTGGGGGACCGCTGCTCGAACGTTGGTTAACGTGCGCATTCGTTTCTGGACTACCGCAACACGTTAAACATCTACTACGTGCCTCATCCAGGATGGAAACGATAAGTGCGGAACAGCTATTGATCCGAACGAGAGCTGTCATGACTGAAAACGAAGGCCCGGCAGAACTGGCCGCCGCCTCCGCCAGTCAAACACCTTCAGAATCAAAAATGAGCAGTGACGATAGATAATTTGCCTGCTACAGGTGTGGTGGTCCCAACCACATGGTGAAGGACTGCTTGCAGGATCGCCAAGAGAAACCGGACAGTCGGATGCGCAAGGTTCATCGTGAGACACGTTGCTACAGGTGCAGTGGCCTTGGACATGTAGCATCGCAGTGCCAGGGAAACGCCAAAAGGGAGTCGACATCGAGGCATTAGTTGTAGATAGGCGGCTGTTGGGCTTCGATTTGCTATTGGGGATCGATGCGATCAAGGAACTCGGTGGTCTTTACCTGACAGAATCAGGCGAAGCACATTTTGGAGGCTTGAACAAATGTGCTGCCATCTCTATCGACGAGCCGGACTTTAGCGTGACGTATGGTCGCAGGAACAAAGAATGGACTGCGTCATGGAAATAGGCGAACGGTCACTCTCCCAGCGAACTGAGTTATCGTGTGCAGGAATACGCAGTGCCCTGTCATGCCAGGGATGCCTATGAGAACGAGATCCCAGGAGGAGTGGCTTTAGAAACGAACGGGGCGTTCATTGAGGATGCGTGTTGGCTACGTCCAATTAACGTCGCTCAGCACATCAATCTAGCTGAACTGGACGCTGCCCTCAAAGGAATCAATTTGGCCCTTCAGTGGGAGGCGACAGTGTTACACTTGGTCACTGATTCGACGTGCGTGCACCGGTGGATTTCCGACACTTTAACTGGAAGAGCACATGTGAACACGAGGGCAGCTGGCGAAATGCTAGTCAGGCGATGGCTAGGAAACTTGCGATCGCTGGCGAAAGAATATGAACTGACCATCGACGTGAAACTCGTGAAGTCTTGTCAGAACCGCGCAAATAGTCTTACCAGAGTGCTGCACAGGTAGATGGATTTGCTCGAGGAAGGAAAAGAGCCGGTGCTCGAGAGTTGCGCAATGGTGAGAAGACAAGATGAGGACTAGGAGGCTGACATCCATCATCAAAGTGGACATCCGGGTGCGAAGCGGACTTTATACTTTGCCAGGTTGGTCGACCTGCAAGTGTCCAAAGAAACTGCTTACTCTGTTGCGAAAGCCTGCGAAACCTGTCGATCAATAGATCCAGCTCCTGTTCGCCGGAAAAAAGGAGAACTCGGTGTGATGGATAACTGGAAAAAAATTGGCGATGGACATAAGCCACCACAATGGTGAGAATTTTCTAACTATCATCGACTACGGCCCCTCTAGATTTGCAATATGGCGACCACTGCGCCGACAAGATGCGCCCACTGTTATCCGACAGTTGGAGAATGTTTTCCTCGAGCGAGGCCCACCGATGGAAATACTGACCGACTGTTTTTTGAGTTTTTCTATTTAAAAGCATGTGAAGAGAAATGATAAGATGGTGGAGGGGGTATTTTTATTGCAGGAAAGTTGGGAGGGATTTAAAATCAAATGTATCAAAGATTTTTTGTTTTGAAAGTGGAGATAGATTTTAGGGAGCAGATGAGAAAAAAAGTAGGGAAGGGTTTGTGTGAAAGGGATTTTGGCATAAATTATTTCATAGAAAAGATATTGACTATAATGTGATGTCACAGAAAATTGTCTATATTGTGGTGTCTGGCTTGTAATTGGGGTAAGGAAGGGCTAAGAGGCAAAAGTATGGTGGCACAGAGTGAAAAAATGTTTTTTTTATCTATCCGTTTTCAATTTTGATTTTGTTTTCATTCAGTATGATGTTTGCCAGGTGTGGTAGGATTTGGTAAAAACCTGGACGTTGTTTTATATAGTTTGTTTTGGAGATGTCCGCAGATTTTAGTAGTCTTCGGGATTTTTTGCAGTATATGGATTTGATTCGGATGGCATCCCTTCCTTTTGATTTTCCATATCATTTTTCCTCTTAGCCTTTCCTTACTAACAAACTAGACACCACACATACAAACTAGACATCACAATATAGACAATTTTCTGCGACATCACATTATAGTCAATATGTTTAATGAAACCTCCTAGCTTTCCTACTACAACTATATTCCCTCCACCATCTTATCATTTCTCCTCACGTGCTTTTAAATAGAAAAACTTAGAAAACAGTCTCTGTCTGAAGAAGTTCGTGAAGATGAAATAAAAACTCCGACTGTGAATCAACTTTTATGAAAATTTCAACATGTACACAATTGATTTTGAAATCATTGAAAAAAACATTTTTGGGTATTCTATTCTTATCCAAAATAATTTAAAAACGACCCCAAAATTGTTTAGGTTGATTTATCAAAATAGAAAAGCGTGGGGTCGAAATATATATATATATATATATATATATTGGTTGAACAAAATATATATCGTACAATATAGTGGGGATGTTTCTTGGAATGTCCCAGTGTGGTCTTGTAGTCTCTGTGAGAAGTCGATCACTGCTGGATCAGATCAAAGTACCAGCATCTCAGAAAATTACCCAAGTTTATTAAAAGCTGAGGTCGCCGAAAGGAATGTGAAAAAATATTTGAATTAAAAAGCAAAATGTTAGATTTCTTTTGTGAAATACCATATAAAAATGAATGATAGTGTCTTCAATTTTTTTTTTCATCTGCAAATTGCCGCCCGGCCCACCCCCTGGTCCGCCACTGATATTGTTACTTTAATCGATAAATCGTTGATAAACTACATTTTCTAATTAAGTGTAAATGCTTCGCAAATATATTTCGATATTTTTTTAACCCTTTTGTCTTAACTGTTGCAAGATTCAGACCAGGAGTGTATATACGGACTAATTTGATAGAAGGAGTAGTCTTCATTTAGAAGGACTTCGATATTTACTACAATTTTTAAAAAGAAATAAAATTGAAGTTTAGAAATAAGTCTGTTCTAGAACTACTTTTATATCTATGTTAAAACCTACTAATGGGTAGAGTGTTCGCCAATGGTCCAGGAGACCGGGGTTTAATCCCAGGTCGAGTCATACCAAAGACTCAATAAATGGTACTTGATGCCGCCTTGCTTACTTAGCATTATAAGGAACGGATCAAATCCTGGGAATGGTGAAGCGTCGTCCCCTACACCTCTGTGAGTTAGCTATTGAAAAGGGAAACCTCCTTATAATGCTAAGTGTTAAGAAAGAACGGCTTCATGTACCATTTTTGAGTAAGACTCGACCTGGAATCGAACCCCGGTCTCCTGGGCCATTGGCGAACACTCTACCCACAAGACAAATAGGTCAGTTTATACACGCGCACCTGTTTGTGTGTGTTTGAACGTCAATTTCATTTCTTTTAAAAATTGTAGTAGATAATAAATGGAGACTACCCCTTTTATCAAATAAATGAGTGAGTTTAATTTCTCCACTGAGTTAATTGCTACATGAACTTTGTAAGAGGATGGAAATAATGAAATTTTTCCATTTTGTAATGTGTTAGGTTATGCCTAAACACATAACACGCATGAATATTAGCTTCTTACTGGATCATCTGAACAGATTTACCACATTTCACTGCTTTGTGCAAATATTTAGTCAAATTTTATACTGTGTTTCGTTTACTGGTCTGTATTTTCACCTGCTGGAAAATGCAGATTTCAACACTGGGCCATGCTGAGTTCAACTGTTGTTGAATAACAGCCAGGTCCATTTCTTCTGTGTATATACCAAAGAAAAATTGCAATAGAAATGAAACAAAGTAGGTTTGCTTGGTCAACATGTACTGCATCATATGTCAAAAGTTTACAAAATTATTTTGTGGAACAGGTTCAAATAGCCCGTTGAAATAGTTGATAACCATCATGACAGGTTTTCTGTTTGCATCTAAGGGCATATACATATGTGTGTGTGTGTGTGTGTGTGTGTGTGTGTGTGTGTGTTTAAACAAGAATTTTAGTAATAGATAATGACTGAAAATGCTTCATCTAAAAAATTTTTTTAAATTTAGTTTAAAATCAATAATGCTGGAAAAGCTTTAAACGAATCTATATAATTGTCTCATTGTTTTACTTTTTGTAATATTTATTTATTTATCTATTTACTCAATCCCAGTAAAATTTGGTTGTCCAAGTTACCCAGGGTACAATTTGACGCAGACAGCAACTCTTGGCAACTACCCAGGGATACCATATCCACAACAGGTTCAGACAACACCATTAAATTACAATATGATACCTTACCCAACAGGATCGATTGTTCCTCAGAAAGAGACCATCATTATTCGGGAAGAGAATAAGTCAGCAGATAATTTTACTGTTGGTACGTATTTTTAACTTAGTTTCTAAGTCTTTTTGTATTGTTAAAATTACATAAATACTGCATAGTTACTGTCATAAATGATGGAATTATTTATGTATAGACCAGCACTTTTGCTGGGATTGAGATAGTGATAATGAACCGAGGTAAGGAATGACTAAATGAATGGATGAATGAAAAAATTAATGAATAAGAATATGAGAGGAGGGAGAAAGGAAGGAATTAATATATATATATATAAGATGAAAATAATTCCTACATGGCCAAGAGTGAGTCTACCTAGGTTTCACCAAACGGCTCTTCAGAATCGCTCTGGCGAAGTGGGTTGGGATAAAAAAAACTCCTCACCCACACAAAAATTAGCATATAAAAAAAACTTTATTCGAGAAATCGACAATTTTTTTCCCTTTTTCTACGTTAAATGATTTTTATCAATCCTTTTATCCACTGATTAACCAATTTTTTCTCTATCAGGAAATATGAAATATTTCAGACTTTTGGTTAAGCAATTCCTTTGGTCTATTATATTTAGCTATGGTTAATTTTTCCTCCACATATAAGTTTACAATATCTATCCCCCCTATAGTTACTACACCTTTTCATGATTTCCCATTTCAATATAGCATCTATAACAAATTTGCTTTTGACTTCCCAAACGTAATTGGACAAACTAGTTTTAAGTCTATATATTTCATGTGTGAAGCTAAAAAGTAATATTTTTGTTTGAAAGGGCCTTGCACTAAACCTACATACACTTTTTATCATTCCTATTGTTACTGTTACTGCCCGGGTGAGTACTTCAGCCTAAAACATTACACACTCTCTTTGACATCTTCCCTTGAGGGGGCAGTTTACCTCCTTGATACAGTTACAATTTGGGAGTTCAGTATTTTTATCTCTCTTAAGCATTTTTGAGTTGCCTCTACTAATTAATGTGGAAATAATAAACATCAGCCTCTGAAAATATGTTACGTTGACGGTTAGAGTGTGGTAATTCGTTTTTGAAGGTAAAGAAGTGGTTTTGTTATTGAGTTTATTTAAGTTATTAAGCTGTGAGAGGAAGAATTGTGTGGCAAAGTTATGAATCAATGGGGGAACTGGTTTTATAAGATATTAAGTGGGCATTAGTTCGAGGTTGATTCTTATTGTGGATTTTGAGGGCTTTAGATTTAGCTAAGTGTATAAAGGATTTGGGGTACTGATGGTTAAGGAAGGAGTTTTCTATGTGGATAAATTCATCATTCAAATATTTCGAGGAGCAAATACGTAACAAACTAGAATTCAAGGTTTCCCGTAAACCCACCCGTAAAAACGAACACATTCACTTTTATTCACACCACGACAACAATTCTAAAAGAAGTATCATCATAGGTTTTTATCTCAGACATATACATATTTGCTCCCCGAAATATTTAAATGATAAATTCATCCAAATAGAAAACTCCTTCCTTAACCTTCAGTACCCCAAATCCTTTATATGCGGATGAATTCATCATTTAAATATTTTCAGACACCGGTGTTTATTGTATCCCTTGTAAGAACTGTAAACTAAAATACATCGGTGAAATATCTCGGAACCTTCACGTTCGCTTGAAAGAACACGAAAGAGACATAAGAATTGGTAACTTAAACAATGCATTATCCCTAGACATTTCTCAATCTAATCACAACTTCGATTTCAATATTGCAAAGACGCTTATTTATTCTAAGAGGAATTTTCGAAGCCACTGCTATTTCACGCTTTAATTCCCTAAATACTTGTCCTGGCTTTCATAATATTTCTTCTTACTTGAGCAAATCCATTTTAAGTAGCTACAATATATTCCATCTTTAGTTAATATTTTCCACATATATCATTTTTTATGCTTTCCATTTTTCTTTTGTCTTTCTTTTTCTTCCTTTTGATGTGAAATCTTTCTCGATAAAGAAACTGTTGGGTATCACCCACCTTTTTCCACACAATAAACTAGTCCATCTGCCATATATAGCAGTAGCTACTAACACCAGGGCAGAATAGAGGGTGAACAGGTACCTAGTTAGCAGTATGTTGTGAGGCATTGTCCCCGTCATCTAGTCGTTAGTTCTCAAGATCTTCCCCATCCCCATTATTTTTGTACCTGAACCCGCATCCCAGTCCGTTTTATATTGAAGATCTTGAACATTCATATGTATAAAAATCATATTACCTGGTTGTATCCACCCATACCGCGTCCGACCCCTTATTTCTTTTCCCCCTGTAGATTAGGATTCCTGTCCCACCTAGGGTAGGTCCGGCTTGTTTTCGGACCTTTCGCCCCGGAAAACAGTCGGCCTCCAATTTTATAGATGGGGGGATGGGAGGGCAACCAAACGTTTTTTTCCCTTTGTTTTGTATATATTTCGGGGTTTTTCTCCCATTCCCATCACATTCATTGTAAATAAATCATACTTGTAAATAAAATCATTCATTAATCTCGGGATTTTAAGTAGGACTTCTTCATAGAGCAAATGTGGTATTTTGGTGATTGCAGCGCATAAGGCGATGAATGAATGGCTATATATTGTATTGTTGAATGGGTCGGCGAATGTGGCTAGCTAGGTCTCCTTAGTATATATAGAAAAGTATGACCACTCCCTTCCCCTCCCCCAAAACTTCAAGGCCTTGTGCCTTCTGTATATTTCATACAGAAATAAAGCAGAATAGAGGGTGAATTTTTTCTTGTGTCGCAAATTACTATTGACGAGTAAGTGTTATTAATTATTGTTAAAATTGTTCTTGTTTTGAAAAGTATTGTTATTTGTTGGAATTTTTGAAACCCGTTTTTTACTGTTTTGAACTGTTATTGTTGACTACCCCTCCCCCAAACAATTGTTATTTTGTTTGTTGAGTGGGGTCAACTCTTGTTATTCGCCGGATCATTTTTTGAAAAAAAAAAACAAAAAAAAAAAAACCGACTCATCCTATCATCCAACGTATATTCACTTGCACATTCATAAAAACAAGAACATTTGACGGTCATCCTCTCCTAGTTGCCTCATAAGCAACTATGGCAGAGGCACCACCGTCACCAGGGTCATCATCACCCGACATTTTCAAAGACATAAGTCCCCCCTCAAAGCCGGAAGAAAGATGGCCTGCACTCTCGCAGCCATCTTCGTCGGCCAGCTCTATACAACCGGCACAAAAGGTACCTTCACTGCCAGCCTCTTGGACAACAAAAATAAAACCAAGTCCGAAAGACTACAGTAAAATAAGAGAAAGATACGAAAAGTACTTCCAAGGGAATAGGATCCTTCCTATTCCCGAACTTGTACAGGAAGTACAACCTAAGATAATCTCTTATGTAGTCACAGATTTAAAAACAAAGAGGCTGGCAGGTATCAAAAAAGATACTTTTGAAGGCTTGCTAAAAGCAGCAGACATTCCCGCAAAGTACTACTGTAAACGTAGCTTTGCAACATGGGATGTACTGCTGCCATCAGAAGACCTTGCAGCTAAACTGGCCGGCGAAAACGTCATCTCAAAATACTTCCGGCTTCAGCCAGAGTACATGGGAAGACGTAAAATCCGAGTCACCGTGTGCAATGTCCCGATACAACTAAATGAGGAGGTCCTGGCTGCCTACCTCGTGAAATACGGCGAAATCGAGGACATCACCAAAGCTAAGTCAGTTAACGGGACAGCGCACGGTGATTATATCTTCACCATGTGCCTGGACAGAGGGGGGTTTACAGCCATACCCCATATCATTGAATATGAACACCAGATCATGACAGTCGTTGTTGAGGGCAGGAAGCCCCAGTGCTGGAATTGCAAGCAGCTGGAGCACTTTTCAAAATCCTGCCCTCAAAAAACCACCAAAACAACTCCGGCCACAACAACAACAGCAGAAACGACAACGACATCGACGACAACTATAACAGCAGCAGCAACAGCAGCGACCACAGCCGAAAAAAATGAAACCCCTAAAGCAAAAACCGGGGACAGCCCCGACAAAGAAGAGGGCTGGACCCAGGTGGTTAAGGAGGGGAAAAAGAAGAAGACTCCTATCAAAGAATCAACCATCACAAAACCAACAAATACTTCGACTGCAAACATTGACACTATCGCTACTGCTACTACAACTACTGCCACAGCCAAATCATCATCATCGTCAGCTACAAAATCATCATCATCATCGTCATCAACAAAAAAGAAAAGTAAAGAAAAACACACTGAAAAAGAAAACGAAGCCATGGATTGTTCCATTAATCTAAAACGGAGAAGGGATAGTGGGGACTCGGTAGCTGGGGAGGGGGAGAAGAAACATATTAAGGGACCAACACAAGAAACACAAACACAGTCCCACACACCCTCCCAACCTCAACAAAAGGGCGAAAAGAAAATTAAGAGACCAGCCCAAATCATCCCCCCCCCCCACAAAAACCTCAATATACCCCAGCACACCTCTCTGACTTCCCACTTTCCCCCAAATCACCTTCACTGTCACCTATCAAAACTCAGAGAGTCGCCGACAGAAGAAGCAGCAACATCATCATCACCATCAACACATCAAAAACCAAGGTCACTGTCGGCTTCAAACGAAGCCCGACGTGCCTTCACTGCATACCATTATTGCCAAGATATCCTAGAGCCACAAAACATGGACCATATCCTTAAAAAAACATTGAAACCATTATCATCTCTCAAAAGCATAAATGGCAAAGACATAACAAACACATATTTGTTTAAAAATGCCGCAATGGTGACCACATTCGTCTGTTCGGCTGGACCCCGAATCAAAGAGCTCTGGCACTTTCTTGAGGGGGCCAGTCGAGCGGACGTAATGTTGGCGGATTTGCGCCACCAAAGCCTAAAAAAATGCTTCCTTTTTGTGCGGGCAGGGTCCCGATTTTAGTTCACCCATCCTTCTATAGGTCCCTAAAATTGCGGTACCCCGTGGATGTCGGGAATTACCAGGGACGACCGAGTAAGTACTGAGCTCGGCACCGGATCCCTGCGTCAGGCCGTCGGCATCCTTACCCCGAAGGATTTCCGGCCCGTAGTCGACGATGAGTAAGGTAAGTGGGATTGATGGCTCTAAACCTTGCTACTTTGAATGTGAGGGGATTGAGGGATCCGGGCAAGTGTACGCGCTTGCTTGGTGAACTTATAACCCTCGGTGTACATGTTGCTGCAGTGCAGGAAACCCACTTCACTTGCGGTGCCGACTGTCGTGTGCTGGAAAGCGGTTTTAACGTTTTCTCAGCATACGGCAGCCGTACCAGCGTTGGGGTTTCTTTGCTAGTTGGACGCAGCCTTGATGCTGATGTTGACGTTGTTTTGGCAGGTGACGGGGGCCGACTGGTTGTGGCCGATGTTGCTGTTAAAAGTTTCAAGTTTCGTCTGGTTGCGGTTTATGCGCCCAATATCGTTGTGGAGAGGGTTTCCTTTTTTCGTCGGTTGGTGCCGTTCCTGGACGATACGAAGCGGCTAGTTTTAATGGGTGATTGGAATGCGATACTTGATCCCAAGATAGATAAGGTCTGGCGGGGGGCTAGGCGTGTGGGAAGGTGTGAAAGCAGCCTTGGCGGCCTCATGACTCGTCATGACCTCGTCGACAGGTTTCGTCTGGATCACCCAAGGCGGGAGATGTGGACGTGGCTAGATAGTTCGCCCTCTACCAAAGTAGGTTCCTACTTGGACAGAGTGTTAGTGAGACGAGCTGACATTGACTTTGTTAGTTGTCCCACGTTCCACTTGATAGCGTGGACTGACCATAAACTTGTTAGAGTCATTCTACAGTTAGCAAATAGGCCTAGTCTGGCCGGTTACTGGAAGTTTAATACCTCCTTATTGGAGATACGGGACTTCCGGGATCGGCTGGAATCCCTAATTCAGCGGGCGTTAGTGGGGGTGGTTACCGGGAATAGGTGGTGGGGATCTTCTAGCATAGGATTAGAGATTTCGCTACCAAGTACGGTCGACAGCTCAACTTAGATAGGACCAAGGAAGCGAAATCTATAGACGATAGACTTTCCCGGGCGGTGGCTGGGGGGACTCCCTAAACGTAGAGCTAGCTAGGGGGTCCTTGAGCGCGAGAGTAGCGAGCGCTACAAGGGATACGTAGTTAGATCTAGGTTAAAGAGAGTTCTCAACGAAGCAGTGAAAACGAACGCGACTGCGCGTGAAGAAGTGCGAAGGTTCCCCGATCGGTATATAGATCGGGTCGCGAGATGCGTGACGCTTTTCGGGCGCACTTTCGGGATCGCTTTGCCCACTGTACTGATCTCCCGCTCCGGGAGTTTCGTAGCTATCTTGCTGACTTCCTCCGCCTTGGGGTGTCTGAAGCGGCTAGTTGCGAGGGTGTGGTTACTGAATGCGAAGTCCGTGACGCGTTGAAGCAGGTCGGCCTCAACAAGTCGCCGGGACTTGATGGTTTGCCCTACGAAGTGTACTTGAGGATGTCGCACATGTTTGTGCCTATTCTGAAGGATATGTTCAACCATTGGTTCGCCCAGGAAGCCATCCCTGGTAGCGTTACCAAGGGCGTGATCACATTGCTGAAGAAAGGTGGCAGGCATGTTTGGGAGGGTTTAGATGATTACAGGCCCATAACTCTGCTTAACACAGAGTTAAAGATTTTGGCCCGGGTCTTAGCGAATCGTTTACAGCTTGTCATTAGCGATCTGATCGGCTCTGAGCAGACCTTTGCTGTGAAGGGAAGATCGATCCAGGACAACCTGCACTTGATTCGCGAGGTCCTAGAGGGGATAAAAGACGGCACCGAGGCCGCGCTGATCAGTTTAGATCAGTCCAAGGCCTTCGATAGGGTTGACCATCGGTTTTTGGCGACTATTTTGGAGACTGCCGGATTCAAACCGGAGTTCCGCAGATGGATTAGCATGATGTACCGCAACCCTCATGCAGTGGTGCAGGGGAACGGAAGGCGTTCGAGGGTGTTCGCGGTCGAGCGTTCGGTCCGGCAGGGCTGCCCGTTGTCTCCTCTTCTCTATGTCCTAGCTTTGGAGCCCCTGCTCCGTAGGCTTAGGGATAGGACGACAAATCCGGCCCTGCGCGGTGTCCCTTTTGCTGGCCCTCTTACGGCAAGGGTTTCCGCGTTCGCCGATGATATCACAGTGTTTGTATCCCACCGCCTGGATATAAAGGCTGTGAAGAAGGCGGTTAGCGGGTACGAGCGGATTGCAGGAGCCAAGGTCAATTTTGACAAAAGCGAAGGTTTGCGCCTCGGTGCTTGGAGGGGTAGCAATACTCTTCCAGGGCCCTTCCGCTGGAGTGACGGACCCGTCCACATCCTCGGGGTGTGGTTCGGGCCCGACCTCCAACTCGAGCGAAATTGGTCGGAAATACAAGCCAAGGTGAATGCTCAGGTGGGAATCTGGCTTTCAAGGAGGTTGTCCTTAAAGGGCAGGGCGGAGGCGTGCGCCGTGTAAGTCTTCCCCTTGATCCTTTACCGATTGGCTGTACTTCCTCTGCCTAAGGTAAATCGGTTGGCACTGCAACGATCCCTTTCCAGATTTCTCTGGGGAGGTGCAAGGCCGATGGTCCGTAGGCAGGTCTGTATCCAACGTACACGCAACGGGGGTCTAGGTATGCCTGATCTGGAGAGCCACTGGCTTGCTGAAAGACTTGCATACCTGGGCAGAGCCTTGACGGGGGACGCAGTGTGGAGACTGAAGGCGAGTCGGACTTATCCTCGCCTAAAGTCAGACCCAAAGGCTGAAGGTCGACGTAGGCCTTTGGGCGAAACACTGTCCGCGAGTGCCGAACGGCCCTTCGTAACCTTCTAGGGTCCAGTGACCTTTCACTGCTTCGAAAAGAACTATATCGGGAGCTAGTGGTAGGTTCCGCTTTTGATCCTCTCAGCGAGCGGCGTGGATGGACGACGGAGGAGATCCGCTCTCATTGGAATTGGGCGCCAGGATCGAGCTTCTTGAACAACTCCAAGTTCTCGCTCACCTGGCGACTTGTTCGAAATGCGTTACCCCTTGTCGGCTTGAACTACAAAGCGGGCCTGGCAGACATGCCCGATTGCGCTCGCAGCCAGTGGTTTGGAAGAAACGGCTGAGCACGCCTTCTACTACTGCGAGCGAGTTCGCCCGTTTTGGGATCACGTCGGCGAGTGGACGGCTCGCATCGAACCCAAGCAGCTCGTGCTGCTCGACGTTGGTTACGTCGTGGACAACGTTCTTCCTCCGTATCAGGGTGAGAAGCGTGTGGTGTTTCTTGCGATCCTAGCTGTAGCTAGAATGGTGATTTGGATGACGCGAAACAAGGGATTGTATGACGATGCAAACTTTTCTCATTGTGATCTGGTTTTGTATTTTCGGCATCAGCTGAGGATCAAAATCAGATGCGATAGAAAACGCTTGGATGCATAACATTCAGCAAAAGGTGGGTGCATGCAGCGAGCCTGGTCGTGCGAAAGGGGGCAACGTTGGAGTCATCCTTCCCTCCTCTGCCGGCTCAGGGCGTCTACGGTACGGGTCCTTAGGGACCCCACCCCTGGTAAGTAGGATTGTTTTTTTCTGAGTCATTGTCCCCGTCATCTAGTTGCTTAGTTCTCAAGATCTTCCCCATCCCCATTATTTTTGTACCTGAACCCGCATCCCAGTCCGTTTTTTATTGAAGATCTTGAACATTCATATGTATAAAAATCATATTACCTGGTTGTATCCACCCATACCGCGCCAGACCCCTTATTTCTTTTCCCCCTGTAGATTAGGATTCCTGTCCCACCTAGGGTAGGTCCGGCTTGTTTTCGGACCTTTCGCCCCGGAAAACAGTCGGCCTCCAATTTTATAGATGGGGGGATGGGAGGGCAACCAAACGTTTTTTTTCCCTTTGTTTTGTATATATTTCGGGGTTTTTCTCCCATCACATTCATTGTAAATAAATCATACTTGTAAATAAAATCATTCATTAATCTCGGGATTTTAAGTAGGACTTCTTCATAGAGCAAATGTGGTATTTTGGTGAATGGCTATATATTGTATTGTTGAATGGGTCGGCGAATGTGGCTAGCTAGGTCTCCTTAGTATATATAGAAAAGTATGACCGCTCCCTTCCCCTCCCCAAAAACTTCAAGGCCTTGTGCCTTCTGTATATTTCATACAGAAATAAAGCAGAATAGAAGGTGAAGAGCAGCTTCTTATAGGAATAGTATTAGAGCGTTGGAGACTGGAGATCACACTAGATCACCTTACTTGCTACCGTAATAACGGAAGCCAATACTATCGTTGAAATATATCTTTATTCTGTATTCACTAATCCTATATTCTTGTCTACTAATAGTCTCTCTATTGTATATACTTTTTTCCTGAGAATATATCTCTATTTCCTCTCATATCATGGTTTGTCCTTTATTTAATATTACAAGCGTTCACTAACCAGAACGCAACAGAAACGTAACATAAATTCTATACAATATTCCTAATAAGTCAAATGACGTAATTTAAAACAACAAACGCTGATTCACTTATTAAACGGCTAACTTTTTCTTGCTATCCAAATTTTCCACTGGGCTTTTGTATTTTGCATTTTTAAACATCCATCGTAGACTTAACATCGCTAATATCATCCCTCATAGTCCTGAAGATGGTTCAGTAGAACCGAAACGCTATAGTGTCGACTTTACTTCTCAATAAATCTCTCCTTCAACTTGGATTGCTTGTCGTCAATTTTTCTCTTCTGTAACTTACTGTAACTCCAGCAGACTGCCATAAACATTTTAAACTGTTTGGTGAATATATTTAACAAATTAACACAGAGTATAATATAAAATAATAAAGCTGTTATACTATTTAAGTATTATATGCTGTTTCCAACACTACTCAGAACATCACAGCATTCAGTTTGACAAATATGGTATGTTTTATGCCATTACATGATACTGCAATAGTTTGTGAATTCATATGAATATAAGCTGTAAGATTTGCATATTTCATATTTTGCAAATGTGATTCTGATTTTAGAGAAATAAATTATATACACCATACACTGGAGCAATGACATTTTAATGGGACATAATGGTAGTTTATTGAATTCATTGACATTATTACTGTCCTCATATGGCATAACATTTTCAACAAAGGTTACATGATGTTTTTACTGATGGTCAAAACCTTGATTCTAAGATACCACTATAAATTAGAAGTACTTATACATACACATTTATCAAGTTAAACTCCAATAAACTTATTATATGCTTTTGCCACAGGCTGTCATAGCCTATCATTATTTAGGCCGACTGAATAAGTTTTAGCCTACCTGTAGCCTACAGCATGTTTTGGGGTCGACCTATACAGCAGGTATAGGTTTAACCTAGAATTTTGAGCTAAATTCTCGAAGTTGACTTTCATTCTAGATCAACTTGTATGCCACAATTTGCGGTTTTATAATTACATACAAAACTCTTTACAGGTAAAAATAAATACATGAACATTCCAACAAATTTGATTTCACAATTTATTTTTCTTTAGTTGCTACTTAAAATTTTAGAGAATTTGATCAGTGTACAGGAACTAAATACGAGAACCAGAACCTTTAAGTAATTCATTAAATTTGATGTATATTTTTCTGGACTTGAAATAAGTTGCATTGTTATAACTCATGTAAAGACATTAAACTATATTGAATTACATCCAATTAATAGAATTTATTCGGTAAGGGGAAGTACAAAAGAATTAGCATTTATTCTGTAGACTTTTATTCATTGCTGGAAAAAAATCATTGACAATGCTGAAAACTATATGGAAAAATTGTGTTTTGTTGCTGAAAACTTGCTTTAACCAACAGTGATATTGTAATGTTTATACTTGTGGTTTGCGTGGAAATAAATATGTGTTCAAAAAGAATTGAGACTGATACTATATTTGTACCAAGGCAAAATAAACAATGAATGAAGCATTAATTTTCTTCAAAATACTCCCCTTGACGTTCAACACTTATTCTAGTGAGCTTTCCATTGGCTGAAGCACCTCTAAAACTCTTCTTTTGATGTCTGAAGATGTGCAACCATATTTCTTATACAAGTTATACATTTAATCATTGAGATGAATTTTTAGTTTAGGAAGCAAGAAATAAGTCTTGTGATTATGGAGGGTGTTGAGCTTGCACAATCCCGTGTTTCACCAAAAACTGATGATCAACAAGTATCAAGAATTGACACTGACTTGTCTTGATAGCAAGACACAAGACTAGATGTCAAAACATAATTCCTTTTCTATTTAAGCTGCTTAGACGTGCACGTCTTTATATTCGTATATTTTATAATATATAGATATATTTCATATTTATATATTTTGTAATTTTACAATTTATTGTAAAATTATGAAAATTCAAAGATTTGGTTTTGATACCTTTTGATTACACCTCAAAGAGGGCATTACTTTCAGAGTGTTCTTTGTATAAAGACTTGAGATAGTGAAAACCTCTACTCTATACCATTATTATTAAGTTGCAAATTGGATAAGAAATTCCTCTATTCACAGAGAGTTTTTAAAAATGCTATTTTACTAACAGAAATAACACTACAATCTGCCATTTTTCTTAGGAGCCACTCTTAGCATAATAGGCTAGTCGTAGTCGTAGGTTAACGGAATTGGTGACCACAGTTCAAATCCTAGACAAGGCTGTTTGAGTTTCACTTTGAGCTAATATCTTTGAAAAAGGCATGTCCCCTTAGATATAGGTAAATAGAAGGGCAGTCTGAATTTTTTTTCTTGATTAGGTAACCAGTCTAGGAGAAGGAAACCTCTGAATTCAAATTTCACCTTTTCTCCACTCGAAAACTGACCTTACAAAAAACAGAATATTATAATATAGATAGAAATAATGAAAATAATTAATTGAGAGGTATGTTTTTAGTATTCAAAAGAAAATATAAAAAATATAAAAATATGAAATATAAAAATATGAAAAACATTGAAAAACAAAGAGGAAGAGTTGATTTATAATTGAATATTCTACCAATGTTAAACGTTTCTGTTTTTTTTTTTATTAAACCATTGTTAAGGCCATGTTAATATGCAATATATATGAATTATATTAAAATTTTAAAATGAAATTTTAAAAAATGAGAAAATTCTAAGCATTCTATTATCATTCTGTCACAAATGCATTAGTAATTAGTCTTTGAAATTTTATTTTCAAGGGTAACTAAGTATTTTAAGAAACTTTAACAGAAATTAAAAAAAAACGTTTTCTCAAAAATTAACGTCGTTGTGTAGTTTTGAAAATTGAAAAATGTTCTTTTAAAATCCATCTATATTTTCAATTCTGTTTTTGTATTTATACTAAATAATGTAATGAATTTATTCTTGTTTGTAATTAAGGAAGAATTATGATTAGAAGTATTACTGAAAAATATTAAAATGTAAATATGAATGTAAATAATCATTAAAAAACTGATTGAAATAAGGGATCATGTAAGTTTTTAGCACTGACTTATGTAAATAAGTTGAAAAATAATCAAGAGTGTATTTAAGAAATCTTTTGATAACATCTTTGATTGACAATGACAATTGATTCTAAGCCTTTTCCTTAATTTCCAGGTGTTCTCATGGGTGAAGCTGCTGCCTTTAATATAGGAGGTGGCCGGAGAGATGGCTGGGATGATTGCTCTAATGCCACACCCAATATTATTCAGAATACAGAAATTAACATCTTTGAGGATGAGCCAAATGATAACAGCTTTGACTTTTAAGTCTTCAGAGATTAAAATTCCATTTTTTTTATCGTCATACCCAAACTTATGTCATTAATTGGTTCCAAATTTTTTAATGTAAATTGAATGTAATACCTTAAATTGAGAACAAACACTGTAAAAAGAAGTGTAAATAACTTGAAAAAGAATATAACTATTTCTAAACCTTAGATAAAAAAGCATTTTTGTCAAGTTTAAAAAAAAATCAATGGACGTAAAAGAAATAATATTATCTAACTTTGTAACTTGCGTTTAAAAAGGCCATACATACATACATACATATATTTTTTATGTTTTTTACTATATTTTAAGTTTCTTTTTAGCTTCTTTTATCTTTTATTGTTATGTATTTTATTTAGATATATTTTAAAGAAAAAATTATTTCCCACCCTTTTATTATGACATAGGTGATGTTGTTGAGTGAGATAACGATGTTTTATCGAGAATGAAGGCATAAAGGTGAATTTGATTTAGGCTGAAATGATATAAACAAGGACATTACTGTACATGCATTCATAAATGTAAATTGAATTTATCTTTGTAAACTTATTTTATTAATTTTATGGAAAGGTACTTGCAGCGATTAATGTATCTATTGTTTCCTCGAAAATATTTTGGATCAAAGCAAAATCATATTTGGTTTACTATCTCTAGTTTTGAGAAGGGTCTAATGATATTAAAAAAAATTCTTCCAAAAAGTAAACACCTTATTTACATGCTATTTTAATTGGTAAATGAAGTTGTATGATAAAAAGAAAGTATTTTTATATGAAATCCTACTTCAATTTATTTTTATTGATGGTTTTTGCAGGACTTAAAGATTTGGAAATGTGTGCTTGTGTTTGTGTTTATATATATATATATATATATATATACCAACGCACTAAAAAATGGATGGATACAACAACTGGAATACACACCAGCAAAAACCTACCCCCCCACAAAAAAAACCCAGAAAAAGAAACATAATCTGGTTCAACTCACCCACCCAATAGCAAAAACGTTGTAGGGGTGCTTGTTTGCTTGTTTATGTTGTTTTATTATTGAAAAGGAAAATGGAGTAAAGATGTGAAACGACCCGTACAAAAGAACATTCAAAACAAAGCAGTACAAACAAAATTAAATTCATATATCAACAAGTACATTAAATGAAATATTTCAACACATTACGAGTGTTCTACTACTGCCTGTTAAATATTCCTCGGTGTGTGTGTGTGTAACTAACACAAATATTATGAAAAAAGACTAAATAATAAAAGTGTCCTGTACATTATAAGATGCATGTTGACTAAGTATTTCTACAGAATTTTAATTATGTATGTTAGGAGGAACGTGTCTTCTCCCATGTTGGTTGGTTGTTTCTTTTGGTGGTTTGAAGAAATTTCTGTGGTTGTGTTCGAGGCTAATTAATTTAATTTAATTTAATTTAATTAATTAAATTTAATTTAATATTTATTTTAATTTAATATTTTAATTTACATAATTAAATTTAATTTAATTTAATTTAATTTAATTATAATTTAATTTCTACAGAATTTAATTATGTATGTTAGGAGGAACGTGTCTTCTCCCATGTTGGTTGGTTGTTTCTTTTGGTGGTTTGAAGAAATTTCTGTGGTTGTGTTCGAGGCTAACAAGAAAGAAAAAGGTTGCAGAATGCATACATTTTCGTGGGGTTGAGTGCTGGAAGTCAAAATATAAGAGAGAGAGAGAGAGAGAGAGAGAGAGAGAGAGAGAGAGAGAGAGAGAGAGAATGTGTGTGTGTGTTGTCTCAGTGAGTCAAAATGGAGAGAGTGAGTTGTCTCTGTAAATCGCAGTGTAAGAGAGCGTGTTGTCTCTGTGAGTCGAAATCGAAAAGAGTGAGTTGTCTCGGCAAGTCGCAGTGTAAGAGAGTGTGTTGTCTCTGTGAGTCGAAATGGAAAGATTGAGTTCTTGAAAGACGAGAGTATATATAAGCAATTCTTGTCAAGCTCCAAAATCGCGGGACAAAATCAAAGTTGTGGATGTAGTTGTGAGCACTAACCACATGACTTTCCTAACCAATAGGTTTCCGAGACTGATTAGTTTACCGACGACGGGAACAAGTGGCATCACGGCCATTTTAAAATATAGGAGTATAAATCTTATAACGTAAAGACTGATAAAAGCAAAGATTTCATAAAACTGATAGAAAAACACTTCTCCAAACCAAGCACCTTGGCCGAAATCTTCAACAAAAACAACAGCTGCACAAAAACATGACCCAAATTATAAAAAACAGAACCAAAAAATAGAAAACAACAACAATACAACATACTAATAACCAATTTTAAGGACAAATCAACATGCCCCCAACAGGTAAACTAACAAAAAAATGTAGTATACAAGGCTACGGTAAGGACAAACAATTCAACAAAATACTACATAGGCGCAACTGAGAGAACTTTCAAAAGACATATGTCCACAGACACTCGTTCTCAAAAAGTAAAAAATTCGAACAATACAACAATATCAGTATACATTTAGAAACTAAAAGATAGGAACAACACACAATCAGCCCACACCTACAATAAAACCATCTAGAAGATACCTACTTTGCTTCCATGGAAAAGTTGCGATGATCACCCACCCACCACAAACTCGTAAACCACAAATCTGAGATAATCTCAAAATGTTGACACGAAAATAAGCATCTTCTATTCCAATTCGACCCAAACACATAGCCAAAACATAAAATCTCATACCCCTTCTCATCGTTTTTTTAAGCACAATTATTATTTTCATATTCTCATATATTCCTGCCATCTATGTTCACATCACTCACAAAAAATTCCTCTCTTTGCCCTTTCACTATACCCTACAAGTTTCACCAGTACCTTTCTTATTATCACAACATTCCTCATCTATTACTAACACAATACAGAACCACCGACCATAAGTACAATTTTTCCCACATTACATAATCACATTATGATCACCTACAAGTATTGCCAGTAAGTGTAAGTAATATTTTAGTATTATCAATAATTGAAAGCACTATTTTTCCACATTATTACATTACATTAACCGGCTTATTAGCCCAGTGGGTAGAGTGATCGCCAATGATCCGGGAGACCCGGGTTCAATCCCAGGTCGAATCATACCAAAGACTTTTAAAATGGTACTTGATACCTCCTTGCTTAACTCTCAGGAATATAAGGTACGTATCGAGGGTAAAGCGGAGCAATTCATGGAAAGGAGTAGCGCCCTCCCCTACACCTCGGTGTTGTAGCTATTGAAAAGGGAGCCTTCTGGTCACCCTCGACTAAAGGGAGACAACTTTACTTACTCACTTACATTATGAGCACCCACAAGAATTTTCAGAGACCCATATGGTTATAATTGTTACAATTATTATTATTATTATTATTATTATTATTATTATTATTACAAAAGCTAACCAAAACTTAACTTTACTTCTATTACGAGCCCATAAATTATTACTACATTGTTGTGGGACCGATAAATGCGTCGATCCCGTAAACATTTGTATATGAGGAGTGATTGACAGTGGATTAGACAAATGTCAAGGACAAGAGGGTAAGTTTGAATGTCTGGTCTTTGTTGAGTGAATCGTACACGAAAGGTGTGCATGGGTGTAGAATTGCTGTAACTGTATAATATCTGTGTAGTGTTGAAAGTTGGTGCTGTAGAATGTCGTTGACTCAGCTGTCAATAAGTTCTTGGTGATAGCACGTCTAGAAGATCAGGATGGTCTCGGTGCTTGGTGCAGATCGTAGGTATAGCTGTATCGTCAGGTTGTATATGTAGATGGAGACGGTCGAAGATGTGGACGCATCAGATGCAGATGGTCGATGTCCGGGATTATTCAGACCTTGGTTAACTTGGGGTAGGTCGATGTGGCCTCGGAGTGCTGATGACTGTCCGGGCAGTATTGTCACTCGTAGACTGAGTTGTTTGGTGGTGGTAGAGGCGCTGATCCTACGTTGACTGCTGGATGCTGAGAGAGGCACAGATACCTTTTCTCCAGGCACATACGCCTGGTGACCCCTGTTCTGGTGGCCACTGACAGCTGTATGTAACTAGCTGCTTATTTTATAGTTTGAGTGAAGAAAATTTTGTGTTATCCTTCGTTTAAATATAAGTAATAATGGGATATCTCATTATACTTCGAAGAAGAGCTTTTTAAATACGATGTATTTCATCCAGTGGTTAAGAACGGTCTCTGAAACGGGAAGCAAAAATATTTGTTCATTGGATGCAAAGTAACCCTAAGGATAATTTAAATTAGATTAAAGTACAACCCTCCACAAAAAACAAAAAAAGCAAATCTGGAATTTAAAATGATTATATTATAGGTCATCATGATCATCAAGTCATGCTGACAGCATGGATTTCCTTGACTTTCTCTCTCTTTATCCGTCCTTATCAAGCATTACTCCCTGCTGTGTCCGCACCGAGCTTATATAAATACGTTCTGTCCGGTTGGCCAACACTGGTGCAGCCATGTGTTGGGGTTCACAGAAGAATGTCACCTATGAGTTCATCATTGCTTTTCCAGCAGTGTCTTATATGTCTTGTTAGTCTTACCTGGATGGTTTTTGAGATGGGAGGTAAGTGGCCGTACAACTGTTGTTCTGTGCGGTTCAGCTCCAGTATTTTTTAAAACAGCATACAGATAGTCAGAATCTGTGAAGTAGTGGATCAATTCCTCCAAAAAACAGTTCTGATCTCTCCTAAGAATTTTCTTAATTTCAAGTTTGATACAGTTGAGAAGCTGAGCATTATAAACCTTTGCAGCTATAATAATGAGAGTTATGCCTTTGGTGATTTTGAGGCCATTTTTCTTAGGGAAGTGGATGATGCAGCTTTTTGTTCATTTCTCTATTGTGTTAAGTTTATAGACAACGTTGCGTAATCAAAGACGTATGTCATCAAATTTCCTTGTCTTCCATACTTGTGGAGATTTTTCGTTAAGGCCTGCATCTTTTCCACTTTTAATTTTTCTCAATAGTACATTAAGTTCTTCCTCCGTAAACTGTCTAGTGGGCAATCAATAATTTGGGTGATAGCTTTTATTACTTAGAATATTTGTACTATTGTTTTCATCTTCATATTCACAACGTTTCAGCCGATGCGTCCTTCGGTCTTCTTCAGGTGTTTCATGTCAAACACAGAACTTCAAACCGATCCCATAATTCAATCTACGCGGATAGATTGTTCTACTTATGTTAACCATAACTGGGTACAAGTGTTCAGCTATAGTAAATATTCCTTGTTATTTTCCTGTAGTCAGGATTGAACCAGGAACCTCCAAATGATTTCACTCAGAAACACTTTTCAACCAAAAACCTATACCCGTTGTGTGATGTGTACTGCGGGACAATTCAGAGTGAATTTTTGGGATTTATTAATTTAATATCCCCATCAATCCATAAGAAACAACTCACAACTATTATGTATGATTTTTTTACCTTTGCTCATATTGCAATTTTTTTCATTGAGTCTTTTTTTAATTATTGGTTCCCATATCGTATTCATCTCTATACTCGGTCTGCTCAACAGGTCATTGTAGCCCAACATATGCACTACTTCTTTAAGACATCTTATTCTTCAATGTTCATCCCTCTCAATTATTCTTCATCCCATAAGAACAGATGGTTTCCCTTTTATTTCCATATATGGTCAGCTACACCCAACTTTTCGACCTCACCTCAGCAGCTTTTCGATGTTCCTCTAGCCTTACCTTTTCGAGGGCAGGATGTCTCAACTTTTTTTTTTTACTTAACCACAGCTGCATGGGATTGAGTACACGCAATGCATGGTCATGTTGAATTCTGTAGGGGGCTTGAGTCTTAAGAGATATTTTTGAAGAGTCGTGCCACTCCTGAATATTGTTATGATACCATATGGATCATTGTGATAAGTTTATCAGTGACTTTAGGGGAAATTTCATGCAAATTCTTGAAATGTTCTTTCCATTTCTGTATTCTTTCTTCTTGGCTGATGGATTTTAGTTTTGTTCTCGAGGCACTCTTCCTTGTGTTCACTTCATTTACTGCTATTCGTGATTGTCTATTTTCTACCGAGTTTCTGATTTTATTGATTTGGCCTTGAATGTATTCTTGTTCTTTTTGGTTTGCCTTTGTTTTCTCTGAGCTTTCTTAAGTTTCTGCGTGTCAGTATTTTTTTGTTCCTTTTTTAAGTAAGTATGTTATCTTTATGTTATCTCGTTTTTCCTAACTACTAGTGACTCGCATGGAACTCTATATTTGGCTCTTGGTTTTGTTAGTATGCATTCAGCAGCAGCTTCCGTGAAGGCAGTGATGAAGATTTCATATTCGTCATTTGGTGAAAGTGTTTCAGATATCTCCAGATGAACATCAAACTTGTTTTTACAGTTACTATGTATCTATTGCCAATATCTCTATTGGTAAGTGAGGACAGTCGTAACGAGTGGTTTTGGCTGTTTATGTCTTATTTCTGCATAGAATCAGGCGTATCTTTGCTTTGACGATTCTATGATTGGAAGACGCTTCTTCAAAAGAGGGGTATGCCTCACAGTTCAGAGTCCCATTCATCCACTTCTTGTTTATGAGTATGTAATCGATCTGTGGTTTTGCATTATTTGGATTAATATAGGTTCATAGTTTTTCCTTCCTTGTTTTTGGAATTAAAGCATGCGTGTCAGTTCTCAAGCGAAAAGTCTGCTTGATATTCCCCATTTCTAGTTGACAAGTTGTATAACCAGAATTTGTTATTTTCCGCTTAGCTTATTCATGCCACCACCGATGATTAGAACGATGTGTTTAGGATCGGTCAATGGCATCAGTGGGACTGTAGCAAGAGGCGGTTGTTGTGAAGGGATTGCCATTAAATGAAGCACACATCATTGTCGGTTGGATTTTCTCAATGCTATTAAGTGATTTTAAGGCACGTGGACCGTGAAGCGTTTCTACACCTCCAATAACAATATTGACGGTGTTTTTCCATGCAAATATAGATGTGAGAACCGGAGCCATGCACTCGCAAAATGAAAATCGAACCCAACGTTGTTTTGTTGGCTCTCAGCAAGTTGAGTCGAGATGCACGAATCCCAGATGGTCCCACCTGGAAAGAGTAAGACGAAAAGTTAAATAAAGTTTTTAGAGGAAGAAGTTCGTAAGATTTGATTCGATGATTTGCGGCGTTTTCACTTTTTTGTTGCTATGTAGCGCTCTTAAAAAAACTGCATTCTAACATTCCAGAGAGACAATAGTAATGATTGTGTTGTCTGCTGAAGTCTGTTGATGACCATTGAAAGATGCGGGAACTGTCTCACAAAGCCCCTCAATTTTCGCAGTTCCATTGACAGTTTGAGTTACATTGCCCAGTTCCCTTTCCACGTGCAGGACATTCTTGATTAACCAGTTGATTGATTGCCTATTTTTAGTCAAATCTATCCTAGTGACATTTGTAATGATAAACTTTTACCTATGGCTATCAACTTTTGCTTTATCATCGCTTTATCATCATATAGATCTGCTTCTGTGACTGTCCTGAAAAGAATATTAAGTGCTTTTCCTACTATGGGAAGCACTGCTCTTTTTTCTTGGCTGCAGCAGTTTCAGTTCTCTCAAATAGTACCCCATACTTTCCCACTGAGTCTCCAGAGATCGGATCTCGTGTCTAAGTGGATACGTGAGACTATGATACTAGCCAGAATAGTAGTCGAGGGGTATCTCTTCTATCACTCTTATTTTTTCTACTTCGGGCCCTAAGCTCTCAAGTAAAATGCGATATGGCTTAAGATCGATCATGTGTGTGATGATTCGCTACTCCAGAGGATATCCACGCGCTTATTGGCATCATGAGAACGAACAGTAAGTCATTTTGCAATGCAATGGGAACACCAGTCATTTTGCAATGCAATGGGAAGTCGAGTTGAACACACGCACACAAAAAAAGGTGTAGGGGGAGACTTCACCATTCCCTGAACCACTTCCCTCTATTCTCAACGGCGATTACTACCTATCGATGCACACCTAATGGTCGAGTCCGTGAGGGGAAGGAGCTTTTGCATTCGCTTCCTCGGGGTGCAATTGAGCCCTCTCCTCTTTGGATAAGTCTCTCACACGCAACCTTGCCTATATCCTACTCAGAGGCAGATCTTCTTCGTCCCTTTCCTCTTCATGCGGAGGTTGGGCTAACCTTAATTTCAACTCTGCGAAAGAGATATAATCCTCAGAATCCCACCCATCTAATTCCCGTTGTGGGGGACAGAGCTTCTCACAAAAACCGTGATTTCTTTCCGCTTGAACTGATAGCAGTGACTCCGACTCGGAATCCTGGATATCAGAATATAGTTCTGAGGAAAGTGCAGTTAACGTCGACAGCCTAAATACCCCTTCCCTGTTCTCGACCTGTGGGGTTTTCCGGTCCCAGATGTTAACTTCAAATCAATCGCGTAGGCCCTCTTTGTCTTACCTGTTAGTTGTTCCCACATCACGAAAGTAACGGAACTAGTTTGCTCGACTATCCTATAGTAAGGTCTCCACTTTCGATCCAGTTTGCCTTGCCTAGCGTGAGCCCGGTAATATACTGGATCACCACCACCTAATTCTATTTCTCACCGGTTCTTGTTGGTGGCGTTATTCCTTCTTTTCTGAGCTCGTCTTATCCTTCCCCGAGCCCTGATAAAGGTTTTATGCAGCTATTCAATAAGACGGTGGTGGTCCTTACCCATATATTTCCTTCAAGGCTTTTGCAAATTGCTCACTGGTAGGACAACATCCCGCCTAAACTGCATGTAGTATGGTGAGAATTTCGTTGTCTCACACATGGAGAACTTGACTGCAGCCAGAGTCTGAGTTAAGTACAACTCCCAGTTTTGACGGTCTTCTTCGGTCAATTTGGATAGAATATCCCCTAAGAAACGGTGGAAGCGTTCTACTTTGTGGGTGAGAGGAAGACGTTGTGATATGCTTTCTATTTAAGCTCATCATAGTTTCCCTCATGATCTCATTCACATTTTCGACTTAGGTTATTAACTCTAAGGGGGACCCATATCGCAGAAATATTTGTTAAAATTAGCCAAGCTATAGTTTGAGACCTTTTGTCTGCCACCACGTATTCCTCTGGCTAGTTGGTTAACCAATCAACAAAGCTAACAATATAGATATTTCCCCGAGGGGTTTCGCCGCAGGGACCAGAAACGTCTTGGCTGATCAAATGGATAGCCTGGGACGTCCATCTCCATAAGGGATGACAGGTGATACAGTTATTCACATACGTCATCACCTGCTTGTACAGCCTGGGTCAGTAGTACTTTCTACGAATAAGCTCGTATGTCTTATCTATCCCCATATAACCTATTGTATCGTGGCACTGTTCTAGTATTTTATCCCGTAGCACCTGGGTCACGTACAATCGAGGCCTAATCTCTTCATCCTTATTGGAGAGGTTGTACAGCCGGTCATCCTGTACCAGGTACTGACTGGCATATGCTTCCGTAACTTTCCCTGTCTCTATTGCTTCCTTTAGTATTCTAATTTCTTCATCTATCTGGTACTCGCAGGCTAGTTCAGGCAACTAGAGCTGTTCCCCTGCCTCTGGGGTATCGCTTCCCATACCTTCAACACTTGGCTTCCTTATTCTGTTAGTATTGATTACATTGATCTGGTATTTCGATCATCTATATCTGGTACTAACTGATTCTCGCTCTCACCGCCAAGTAATGCCTGACAGTAAATCAGCACATGTATTCTTTCTACCAGCCAGGTACTCTATTCTGCAGTTATACCCACTTAGATTAAGCACCCATCGTTGGATCATTTTATTCGTCCACTCTGCTTCATACTGAAGGGGCTTGTGGTCGGTCTTAATTACAAAGGTAGCTCCACTGAGATAGTTTAATTTTTCTAAAGCATACACTATAGCATAGGCCTCCTTTTCGATCACTGACCATCCTCTGTGATATGTGGAAGAGCCCGTAGAACAGGAAGTAAATGGGTATCTTTGGTATACCCGCCACAGGGCCGTCTCTCTCAGGCCATGGTTAGGTAAGACAAGCACCGATTCATTGATCGCTTGCATTGGTGTACAGAACCATCGGCTTATTCAAGTCTGGGTAGGCTAATAGAGGAACAGCAGCCAGCTGCTCCTTCAATGTGTCGAAGGATCGTTGACAATCCCCCATCCATCTAAACCGAACATACTTTTTTGTTGATACTATGAGTGGAGTTGCTAATCTTGAAAACGCTTGTATGAACCTCCAATAATAGCCTATCGCTCCGATAAACTTCCTTAACTGTTCGTAGTTCGCGCATTCCTCTGTTTACCTCGACCTTATCTACTTCTGGTTGTATTCCACCCTTATAATTGATAAATCCCGAGTACTTTGTCTCCTTCCGCTTAAACTGACATTTAGGTAGCTTAATCTTTAGCCCATGCTTCCTTAATCAACCAAACAGGTGTCTGAGATGCTCATCGGCACTACGTGAAAAGACCAATATATCATCCAGGTAGGCCATCGTGAACTGTTCTAATCCTCCTTGTACCACAGACATAAGTTGTTGAAAAATTTTTCGCGCGGAGGCCAATCCAAAGTCCTACGTGGCAAGCAAAAGCGGCCTTTTCTCGATCGGCTTCCTCTTAGGCTACTTGCCAATATTCTGATCTCAAATCCAGTGTAGAAAAGTAAGCAGAATTCCCAAGCAATGCTAGGATATCATCAATTAATGGCAATGGGTAAGCTAAGGGCTTCGTGAGGTTATTTTAGGCCCTAAAATCAACACAAAACCTGTGTCTTCCATCCTTTATGCTGACTACTACTATTGGGAAACTCCACGGGGACGTTGATCGTTCAATTACTCCTGCCTCTAGCATATCCTCAACCGCATCCTCTACCAGCTTCCGTTTGTGCAGTGGAATTCGATATGGTTTGAGTTTTACAGGTGGGTGGTCGCAAGTATCAATCTTCATCTGAACTGACTGAGTTTGACCCAACTCTTTATCCGAATTGGCTACTACATCCTTATTCTTATTAATGAAAGTTACTATCTTTTTCTTATATTCTTCGGGCACAACTTTTTTTTCTACATATATTACCGTCGCTACAATTTGTCTTATTTATTGGTTGCTCCCTAATGCTTGCGGTTATCGCCTTTCTTACTTCTTGGAGCTTGGGTATTCTTATCTTTGCTTGGCGGTGTTAGCAATCATTATTGGAATCCGGCCTGTGTCATTAGCCTTCACCACTGATTCGCATAGGACAATTTCCCCTTTTTCAAAGAAGAGATCATCTACTGGGGTTATTTGAAGTGTCTCTCAGCGGAGGAGAGCTTACAGTGGCAAGAAATAGGTGTACGGGAGCGGACAACAATATCCTCTGCTGTCACTACAGAAGATTCCTCGTTTTTCCGGGTTCCAGGTAATATTTTCTTTCCGCCCAATTCCAGTCGAGCTGGATTGAAGCTTAGACGTGCTCTGTTTCGTTCCAACCAATCCTTACCTAAAATCATTGAGCTGCACAACTCCTTTCCCTGTGCCTGCTCTTGAGAAACTACTAGCCTATTGAGAAGCTACTAGCCTATTATACAACTTCAAATTATTTCCCGCTATCGAAATGCCTTCGCTAGTGAGGCGGGAATAGCGTCCGTGTAGTACTTAGTCAGCTGCACCTGCATCGCCTTCCCTTCACGCTGAAAAGCTCCCTTGTAAGCAATTTTTGCTAATCTTAAGACTCTACAAGCTAGTTCCAAGAGAGTTTCCTCTTCTTTTTTCCAAATTCTAACTAAAGCTATTGCAGCGTCAGTTGAACCGGTATAATCACTGTACTGGTTCGTTAATTGCTCTAATAGCTCTTTCCGGTTAGTGTCTAAATACAGTCCTATGTATTCGGATACAACCTCATCCGAATAATCATATGCAAAATCGACTCCGTTCGTGTAAGTTGAGAGACCCAAGCTTTCTTCTTCAGAGCCTCAATCCAGGCCTGAAACTCTGAAGCTTTTCCCTTAAATATAAGGATCCTTGATCCAGTTGCCCCCATCTTGTTTGCAGAACGCAGCGGGGTGTTTCTATCTATTCTATTCATATTTCAAACAGTCAATGCTAGCGAGATACATGAGTTACAAAGAAAGAAATAGATCTTCAACTTACCTTGCAAGGACCGGTCTTGGTCTTTTCTCATGTTTTTTCCCTCTTTTTAAATTTTCTTTTTATGTTTATTTGATTGTTCGTTCCAGTTAGTTTTTTTCAACGCTTTCCTCCTGAAACGAAAAAGTTCTGTGTCCATGTTTCTTTAGTTTTTGTTTCGTTTTGTTTGCTTATCCTTTTGTATGTGTGTGTGTGTGTGTGTGTGTAAGTGTGCATGCCATGTGTTTTTTTTTTTTTTTTGTATTCGGTCAGTTTCTATTTTTTAAGAGTTGATCTAATTCTTCGCTTTAGTTCCTTTCTGTCTTCAACTCGTTCCTCCTGTAACAAAAAAAAAGTTGTGTGTCTGTTAGTTTATCGTATATATTTGGTTAGATGTATAAAGGTGTACCGGGGTTCTTCCGTACACGATTTGTTTTCTCATTCCTCCTTCTTCTTCTTCTTCTTCTTCTTTACTTATTCGATGGATCGTTCCAAGGTCGATCCTGGTCATGGCACCAGTGTGAAAACATTGAACCAGAGCCATGCACTCGCAAAATGAAAATCGAACCCAACGTTGTTTGTTTTGTTGGCTCTCAGCAAGTTGAGTCGAGATGCATGAATCCCAGATGGTCCCTCCTGGAAAGAGTAAGACGAAAACGAAAAGTTAAATAAAGTTTTTAGAGGAAGAAGTTCGTAAGACTCGATTCGATGATTTGCGGCGTCTTCACTTTTTTGTTGCTATGTAGCTCCCTCAAAAGTAAGAACTGCCAGATTTTCGGGTCTCCGTATCTTTTGCCTTTTCTTCTTTGTCTCTCTTTGCGTCTCTGTAGCGGACTGATTCTCTCTTCCTGACTCGCTCGTCCCGCTGGCACGTCCTTTTTAACTGACCTTAGCCGCAGCCTCACTCTCGTTATGAGTCCAATGGGGGAAAATTATCCTATAACTGGATTTTAGGCCACTCAACTTTTCAACATAAAAAAAAAAAAAAAACAGCCAACGAGTCTCCAAGAGAAACTTAAAGGTGTGATCATTTTTTTTTTAAGTCGCTGAACCATTTTTATACGTATTTTATTAGCAAGGAAGAATCAATGATCGCATGCAAATGCCTCCGCCCCTGTACACACACATACGTATATGCATACTCTGTGACACGAAGTGCGGTTAAGTACTTAATTAATATGTAAAAATTAGAATTTATGAAATATATGAAAATTAATATATATATATATATATATATCAAAAACAAAAAAAAGATCCTTAAAATAAGTATCTTTTTGTTCAAGGTTTATATTGACCTAAAAAGCTGGTTGATCGTTCCTAAAGGTCAGTTAAGTGCGAGACAATTGTTTCTGATTTTAAAGGTCAGGAAATTTATTTAATTTTTCGGTTGTCAACTAACTTCATCAAGTACAATGATGAAACGGATCATTTCGTCAAACATATTTTTCTAGTCCTTATCTTGAAAGTCAATGTCAAAAGGGAGATTTAATTTTGCTACATCCTAAATAAAAGTGAGCTGGGCATGGCTCATCTAGTCAGGTGAGGCTGAGAATTTTTTTATTCAACCTCATTGCTCCACACCTGTTCCCATTGGTCAAAGCATCTAAAAAGTGTTTTCCCTATACCTGTAAGATATAGTCCTGAATTAGGATTGGCTGACCAATGGTAATATGACTCCTAATTGTCTCTTATCGGACAACCAATCAGAAACCATTTTTAATCCAGATATTGATCTATAAAAAATGGGATAAGAAAAAAAATCCTCAGAGAGGGTAAGAAAAGGGACCAAGAAGAAACTCAAGACTTCCAAAGAAGCATATCTTTTATTCTAGACCCGAGGCACTCCGAACAACCTTCAGATGTTACAAAAATTCAAAGTCGCAGATTTTAGAGAGTTAGTGTCACTCTAACAGCACCTCATAGTCACTCTTCTTCTCTTGATATTCTTTCTGCTTCAGTACCAGGAAAGCAAACATCGTTTGCGTGTTATTTATTGTCTCACAAACGTGTTTCAATAAAAATGACTTTTTTGTTTTTGTTAAACATCGAGTTTTCTCTATTCTTTGAGTTGCTAGACAATCTAGCTACTCATATTACCTGACTGTCAGAAAAAGACCCGGCTGAATTGTGTCAACTCCACTCCGTGAATCTTTCAAACACAGCGTAGACACGAAAGGATTTGACAAAGCAAACAGTCGGAAGCTAATGTAATAGTCACGAACAAAATAGCCACAAGTACTGTGACCAGTAGTCACACCACATTGGGCTCCGTGACAAGCATAGGACCTCAACTCAGGGTCAACCCATAACCATACACATGTATACACCCGTTCGCACATACACGCACACAAGCACTCACGCCCACCCGTATAGAGCTAGTCTGTATACTACCATCAATAATCACACTCAGTCAAATATCCATTCTTTACCTGTATCGTGATATTTTATTTCTAGTTCACTATAGTAGTATCAGTGTTCTTATATGCATATACTGTCTATATAATACTTAGCTGCAGACCTTGACCCAACTTTGGATTTGTCCACCTTACTTTACATCCACCAAGCAGCTTCCCATGACTTCTAGTGATTTACGTTTGTATAATTTTTTCGAGGGGAGTGGGTGTATTGCATTTTTAGTTTATTTTTCCCGGCTTCACAGGATCATAATCCTGACTTTATACTTTATGCTTTAAAGCAAGCATCGTAACACGAATTAAGGGTTGTATGTTTAAGTCCAAGAATCCCTTTTTATTTTATTCAGGCTTTGTAGATTGATTTTTATTCTTTACTTTAGTTTCCTAAGTGTCACAGGAATGTAGGGTCTACAAAAACTTGACTTGATGTAGATCAGTGGTAAATTTAGAGACGTAGATGTAAATTTCTCGGAGCTGTTGTTCATGGCCGTCGTCAAAGGCTTGTGATCGATGAAAATTATAAAATTCTGACTTTCCAACAGGCGTCAAAAATGCTTAGGTAAATCACTAACAATTCCCTAGAGAATGTATTGTATCGCAACTAGGCTGGATAGAGTTTGGCTGGAAAGTGGGTCGTTCTCAATAAATGAAAGATCGGTGAAATTCGCCAGCACGGTTTCACCTGAGCGAAATACATGCAGGGGGTTGCTGTTCAAGTAAATGCCTTTGTTCTTTCAGTGATAGAGGTTAGTCAGCGGATTTAAGATCGTTGATAGGAGTGGATCATGCCAATAAAACGACGCAGTTGCTTGAACGATGTAAAAGGTTCTGGATTGCTTTCACCGCCTCCGACAGTAGGCAATTCCATTAGCATCCGTGTGTTGACCTTGGAAGTCGATATGTGAAGAGCCGAATATACACTTGTCTAAGTGTGGGAATACGACCTCGGGCCATACATCTCTGGCCGCATAATCATCATTGTGTTTCTTTCTCAGCAGGTTGGGTCGAAATGAATAAGTCCGGCAAAAGGCTGAATCAATTTTGTTCAATAGAAGGGTAGGTCTTTCTGTATCTGTGGTCCTCTCTCGTCTGTCTGGCCTTCTCCATCTGTATACATTTTATGCCTGTTGTCTGTATCTTTTCTGTTTCTGTATCTGTCTGCAGACTGACTCTACATGTATATATCCAGGGGTGAACATTCATATTTCCTGAATTTTAGTGACCCATAGACTGGATAAAGATACTGCTCGACAATATGTCTCCAGGAGACCCTAAAAGGTGTGATAATAAAATTTTTAAATCGCTGATCCCCTTTTATCTGACTTCAATGCTTTAAACTAGTAGGGCTAAGTTAGTGGTTTCCACGCAAATATGTTTTTGCCCTATATGAAGACATACATAAATACGCATATACATACCGACGCTCATCTCACAAGCATATACATGTATACACCCGCAAGTACATACATACTTGCATACACGAACTTATATATGGCTTAACCCGTATACTACCATAAAGTGTCACACAAGTTCAGTCGGAAGCCGTAGTATGATTGGGGCTGTAAGACTTCGTCTAGTTACTGTTTGTGTGCGGTGACGTCACTACAAGCTATCATAATATCATGGCGTCAATCGTCGAGGACGGGAGTGTGCTGGTTGTCTAGACGTTTTAATATAGTGTTTGTTCGAACCAATATTCTTAATTGATTGAAGGGGGTGTCCTCGTGGTGTAGTGGTTAAAGCGATGGACTGCGGAATCGTAGTACGCGAGTTCGTACTCTAGTCGCGCTATTACATTCACTTTCGGGCAAATACCCTTGGGAAAGGTATGAGCCCCCTTATCCTCCCAGCTATGGGTTAAATAGTACCACTACTGTTCTACTAGGAGAATGGCTTTGGCATTAAGTAACCTAAAAAGAGTTGATGTGCCATTAAACAAAGAAACCAAACCAAACCTTAATTGATTGAAGTAAATCAATGTATTGGTTAAGAATGTCCAAGTACTCTCAACTGTCAGCGGAATTTGTTAGCTGAACCATCGGAGTAAGGATTTCGCGTTATCGTCACAGGTAGCCTTTCTATCTACCGGCCTCGAAGGATAAGTTCTGCAATGGTGAGTCTTCATGTATCGTAAGAGCTATCGCCCATAGTGAAGTTACTGAAGTGTTTGCATATCTCCTCTTTGGAGCAGCTGGTAGGATTAAGTGTGGTCTCTTTAAGGTGGGAATAAGGCTTATGCCCTGGGATGGATTCCAAGATATCGACAATGGAGGTGGATATATGCTAGAACCGAAGTGGCGAATTTCGTTGTCTGAGACGTAATTTTCTGCACCGAGAAAATCGTCTCAAGTTGCAATTTTTGATGTTATGTTCGCTGAAAGCCGGAAACGTTGTCACTACTGCAGTCAAGACGGTTACCTAGTCGTGTCAAATCATGTCGGGGTAACCACTTGTAACGGTGCCGATAAATATATCGATCCATAGGATCGACATATTTATCGGCCAAGTTATTTTGCTAATAATAAAGAAAAATATCAAGTTGGTAGTCCAAGCAGTGTCGCCTGCTTGTAGACTGAAGGAAAGCTAGCAACATGAAGGTCGGGTAATATGCTTGGCGTAGCTACTCTGCCAGAGAAGTAGCGTCGTTTGGTCATGGATGAGTAGACTATTTTGTGAGTATTCACTGCATCTCACTGGCTGCTAACTAGGTGATGTTGATAAGTTTACTATTCTGAAAAAGGAAGTAGATGAGAGATAAGACCAACAATAATCTTGATAAGGACAGTGGTGCTTAAGGAAAGACGTGTCTTTAAAAAGGACATTTAAGGTTGTCCTGAAAAGGGCAGTTAAAGGGAATGTTGAACGGCAGATTTCGCTGATTGCGCTCATTGGAAAAAGGCATCTGATGGTTTGGACTTCATACTAGTGAAAGGAATAAGCAATGCTTTCACCTCTGACCAATGCCTGTTTATTTAACACGAAAAATACATACAATCATGTACATAAAAAAAAGTTGGCGACCGTATATGAGGGTGACTTGAAGGCTCCCTTTTCAATAGCTACTATACCAAGGTGTAGGTGAGGGTGCAACTCTATTCCCTGGATTGTTCCACTTTAACATTGATCTGTACCTTATAATGCGGAGTGTTAAGCAAGGCAGCACCAAGCACCATTTTTTGAGTCTTTGGTATGACTCAACCCGGGATTGAACCCTAGTCTGCCGGACCATTGGCAAGCACTCTACCCACTAGGCCAATGGCCTGGTATATATATATATGTGTGTGTGTATGTGTGTGTGTGTAGCGGACAAAGGTGTACATAATTGTATAAAGCTTCGATCTACGAATTCATAAATTATATTTATTCAAATCAATTAAAAAAAAAGTTTGCTGAAAAACAGATTCATAAAATCTTTTCTTGTTAGCAAAGATAATATTAGTCAGCGTACAAATTTTTAAAGAGAGATTGAGAAGATTCATGCAATGAAATATAGCAATTATAGTTAGCTCAATCTACGGGATAGATTTTGCATGTGTAAAAAATCTTTGTCTGAATATGTGAGAGAGAAAAATGTATTTTTGTATTAAAAGTATATGCGGTTACTGCAAAAAATGGACAGATGGGATAGCAGTACGGACATTATTAACGCGATCAAAAGTAAATAAGCATATTAGTTCAATTTAAGGATGGTTAAGCAGTGTTGACATTCTTGAAAGAAAAAAAATGTAGATTTTCATACAGAACAAATAAACCAAAGGTTGAGTACAAATGGAATAAATTCCACGCATACTGAAATATTTATTTCTTCGCTTATTTATAGGGTCGAAATCAGATAAAAGAGATTTTGAAAATTAATTTGGGTTTTGATCCTTCAAATTTTTTGCGACAAGTCAAATATTGTCGTCTGCGAAATATCTCGATATTCTAAAACTTGCGCGAAAGCGCCGATTGGTCAATAAATGCAAAAGTAGGGATACAAAAATTACAGCTTCTCGAGCCGATTTTTTACATAAAAATAAGCACTTTTTGTATGGAAATCAATTGAATTCCCATGAATATTCCCCCTCTGGATCAATATAGGTATATATTGAAACAAACCAAAAAGTGTTCAATCAATATAAAAAATTACAGAATAATAATAATACAAATTACTTGAGGTGAACAGGTTTGTGAAATTTGCAAGTTGGTCTGTTTTAAAGATTTTTTCTTTTTTTGTTTGTATTATTGATGAAAGTAGTATGACATGCGCAGCTTCAACTATTTTGCTTGTAGGTTAGATTACTTTTTGTTATACGCTGCTTTGAGTCGGTTTTTTTAAATTTTTGCTTTTATCGATTTTTTTCGAATTACCCCAAGCTTGTCAACCGTGAGTTCAAAACAAAGGGAAGGAAGTTAACAAAGTATGTTGCCGTCCAAGACAGTATAAAATCGAGAATCTTCGTAGGGAAAGGGAGAGGAAGAAAAGTAATAAAAAAAACGAATAAGAACAGGGGAAGCGGAGGAGTAACTCAACTATTAACATACAAACAAAAACAACTATATTTCAGGGATAAACACTTTTATCCCATTTCAAAGAAATTGTTTCGAAGGAAATGAATTTAACACATACATTTCCACTGATACTGCACAATATTTGATTTAACACACACACACACACACACACACATAATAAATAAATAAACAAAAGGATAGAATTGGAAAGTCAAATGGACTTCCTCGCTGTAGGACCGAAACAGAGATTGAGCAATACAAAAACAAATATTTTTATAGAAATACCAATATAGTATCTGAATTCAAAGTTCTCTTTACTTTTTTTTACTCTGAAGGATGGTGTTCAGAGGAATTTAACGTTTTTCGTTAAAAATATTCTGATTTTTATCATTAAGGTTTTCGGACTATTGTCTTCATCTTTATTGTTATTTCCACAACGTTTCGGCCGATATGTCCTCCGGCCTTCTTCAGGTGTTTGTCGAACTCGGGAACCTTCACGGAACTTCGAACTACGTCCTTTATTGAAACCACGGGGGTCGCCTGTTCTGATTCCGTTTGCCAGTGTTAAGTATTCCTGTATATTACTCGCCTGTAGTGAGGATTGAACTTGCAACCTTCAGGGAACCAACGCCTATAACCGTTACGCCATGTGTCCTGCTGGACAATTCAGAGTGAATTTTTGGGTATTATAAACTTAATGTTCTTACTTTAGCTAGAATTACGACTATTATGTATGATTTATTTATTTTTTTTTTTTTACCTGTGCTCATATTCAGATTTCAGTTTTTTCATTTGTTTTTTACTTTATTTTATTTTATTTTTTTATCTAGCCTTCTTGATTATCGGTTCCCATATTGTATTCAACTCTATACTTGGTCTACTCAGCAGGTCATTGTAGCCTAACATATGTGCTGATTCCTTAAGGCGTCTAATCCTCCAATGTTCAGCCCTATCAATTATTTCAACTTTGTCCCATAAGGGGAGATGATTTCCATTTTCCTTCCATATATGGTCCGCCATACCCGACTTTTCAATCTCCCCTCGTACTATTGCTTTCCGATGTTCTTCTAGCCTTACTTTTAGTGGCCGACCTGTCTCACCTTTGTATATTTTACCACAACTGCAAGGGATGGAGTAAACACAGTTCTTGGTCATGTTGAATTCCGTTGGTGGTTTGACTCGGAAGAGAAGCCTCCGGAGAGTTGAACCACTTGTGAATACTGTCCCACTTGTGAAGGTTCCCGAGTTCGACAAACACCTGAAGAAGGCCGGAGGACATATCGGCCGAAACGTTGTTGAAATAACAATAAAGATGAAGACTATAGTCCGAAAAACCTTAATGATAAAAATCAACAAGCTTCGTCTCAGAAATTTAGACAACTAATATCCAGTCGGTACGGACCCGATACAATATATCAATGGAAACAATTAGAAAAACTGAATCAAAAATTGGCAAGAATGACGAACCATCTCACATTCCTATGCAGATGCCGAGGCCTCAAGCTAGTTCCACCAGGCTTAATAATAAAAATCCCAGTTCGTTCCAGGAGAGTGCGGAAAGTGTCCGAGATCGAATTCATAACAACCGTTGGAAGAAACATCAACTCCGGTTAGAAATCTCGAACAAACTCACCCCACTCCTGGATAAAATATCAATGATAGATGACAGAACCCGAATCCAACAATATCTGGATAAATCGTACAAACAGGAATTCCATATGGTCAAGGCTCGTTAAATTACGAAGTTGGAGAAGATGAAAAACATCAATACGAAAATCCAATCCCATTACTCACCAGTGGAAGCCATTGTCAACATCAGTAAGCGACAGTTAACAACTCCGAAAAATTAGTGCTAAACAAAGGTCTCAACTTCGCCACTGCCATCAAGCGAATTCCTTACTTAGATCTAATTGTATCAATCGAGGATGCAGATTTAAAAATACCCAAGGCAAGTGCCGATGAACTAAGATGGAAAGTGAGACAAGCACTTGAGAAATCAAAGCCTCCGAAACCTAACATCTCAAAAACGGAAAGTCAGGCACTCAAATCGCTACAGGATGATGACAGCATCATAATACTCCCAGCTGACAAAGGCAATGCTACCGTGGTAATGGGTAGGTTGGAATACTCCAACAAATTGGCAGACTTGATTGGCAATGGTGGCTATAGTAAAGTAAAGGACCCCACCCTGAAGACGGGAAGGAAGCTGTCACAAATCTTGGGTAAGAATAAAGATCTCATACCAGAAACAAAATACAGACAGCTTATTCAACATTACAGTAAGCTACCACACATATATGGCCTTCTGAAAATGCACAAGAATGGTATTCCATTGAGTCCCATTGTCAGCAACCGAGGTTCAGCATGTCACCCATTGAGCCGCTTCCTTGTGGAGATCATCAACCCACTAACTGGTAAGTCCTCATCATATGTTAAGAACTCAACCCACTTTGTGGAGAGAATCAGTGATGCCCTCATTCATTCAAACCAGATGGTGAGCTTGGATGTAGTGAGTCTGTTTACAAAGGTACCAACTGATGAGACACTTGCTGTAGTGCAGGATAAACTGGCTGCAGACCCCTTGCTGGAAGAACGCATTTGTATCCCAATAGATAATTTAATGGAAATGTTGACCTTCTGTGTGGAGACAACCTACTTCGGGATGGGATCTGATATATACCGACAGGAAGAAGGACTGACTATGGGTTCGCCATTGTCACCAGTGTTGACAAACTTATACATGGAATACTTTGAAGAAATGGCATTAGGATCTACATCACTAAAGCCATCTATGTGGCTTAGATACGTAGATGACAAATTCATTCTCTGGCCTCATCAGGAAGATGTTCAGATATTACTTGATCGCGTGAACTCAATCCGACCATCTATACAGTTCACCATGGAGAAAGAGCAAGACAACAAATTACCCTTCCTCGATGTATTAGTAACACGCACAGAGCAAGGATTCAGGTCATCTGTGTACCGTAAGCCCACCTTCACCGGACAGTGCCTCAATTTCAACTCCCATCATCCCTATACGGTAAAGAAAGGAATAGTCCGTTGCTTACAACATCGAGCAAAAACCATTAGTAGCGATACTGATGCATATCAAGAAGAAATGATTAGTCTGAGACACAACCTCCATCGTAACAACTATCCAGAGAGCATAACATCGGCTCCAAGAAACCTAGATAGGAGGGTGGAGGATAATACCCGAAAACTCACCACGGTATGTCTGCCCTATGTCAAAGGATTAACCGAAAGGATCAAAAAGTCCATATGACATTAGGACAGTATTCACAAGTGGTTCAACTCTTCGGAGGTATCTCTTCCGGGTCAAACCACCAACGGAATTCAACATGACCAAGAACTGTGTTTACTCCATCTCTTGCAGTTGTGGTAAAATATACAAAGGTGAGACAGGTCGGCCACTAAAAGTAAGGCTAGAAGAACATCGGAAAGCAATAGTACGAGGGGAGATTGAAAAGTCGGGTATGGCGGACCATATATGGAAGGAAAATGGAAATCATCTCCCCTTATGGGACAAAGTTGAAATAATTGATAGGGCTGAACATTGGAGGATTAGACGCCTTAAGGAATCAGCACATATGTTAGGCTACAATGACCTGCTGAGTAGACCAAGTATAGAGTTGAATACAATATGGGAACCGATAATCAAGAAGGCTAGATAAAAAAAATAAAATAAAATAAAATAAAAAACAAATGAAAAAACTGAAATCTGAATATGAGCACAGGTAAAAAAAAAAAAAAAATAAATAAATCATACATAATAGTCGTAATTCTAGCTAAAGTAAGAACAATAAGTTTATAATACCCAAAAATTCACTCTGAATTGTCCAGCAGGACACATGGCGTAACGGTCATAGGCGTTGGTTCCCTGAGCTACTAAGAAGACAATCATCTGAAGGTTGCAGGTTCAATCCTCACTACAGGCGAGTAATATACAGGAATACTTAACACTTGTACCCGGTCATGGCAAACGGAATCAGAACAGGCGACCCCCATGGTTTCAATAAAGGACGTAGTTCGAAGTTCCATGAAGGTTCCCGAGTTTGACAAACACCTGGTGGACATATCGGCCGAAGCGTTGTGGAAATAACAGTAAAGATGAAGACAATAGTCCGAAAAACCTTAATGATAAAAATCAACAAGCTTCGTCTCAGAAGTTTAGACAACTCTGTTCTTTCTTCTGGAAAAAATGTCTCCCAAGACTTACGTTGAGTTGGGAGAACTCTGCAACTCTTCGGAAATAAACCAATTTTAAGTTTCTCTTCTACCATGGAAACCAATTAACTCTCAGTTGTAAACTTTACACCGTTCCTACACCAGTGGAGTCTCTGTAAAACCTTTCTTTCTCTGATAAATATGTTGCTTTTTCGCCCCCCCCCAAAAAAATCCATATTAGCGTTGAATTATGAAAACGCAGGATAAATAAAATAATCAAAAGTAACAGTTGTTTTTTGCTGGAATTTTTCTGATGAATTCTTTTTAAATGTACAATTATTTTCAGGAAATTTTCGTTTGTTCGCCTGATGTTTTATTTTAATTTTTTTTTTCGGGTGTCAGGATTATTTCTTTCTTCGAGAGATATGAATTCTTCTTTCGACGAAACTGAGTGAAGTCATTTTGTTTATTTTTTAAAGTGTTAGTCTACTTTTCCAGGTCTTTTGAAGAGAATTTTCAAGTGAAATTCGAACATTGGCAGGTCTGTTTATCCAATGTTTATCCTGACCAGTTGTTATAAGTCTGACAAAATATATTTGTTGAGGGGTTCTTCAGATATTTTAGCAAAGGAGTGAGATGAAGGTTTTGTCAAAGAATTTCAGACATTTACTGAGAAGTTTAGATGTTCGCAATTGAGTCACTAATAACTTGAGTAACCATTTTTGGTAAAAGATGTTGTTGCAGATCCTTTTGCAATATATTGTGATGTGTACGAGCGTTGCAGATCGATAGTTTGTAGAAGATTGTCTATATATTTGTGAAGTATCATTTTCTTGAAGTGTTCAAAGTTCAGAATCATCAATTCTTAATGTGATGACTTATCTTTGTGCACGCGTTAGAATGTTTTAAAGATTCGGATAATTGTATCCTTAATATATTGTGTCCGAACGGAATCACTTATAATTTCTTTGACTATATAACGCATCACTCAATAAGTCTCGAGCCTGACATATAGATGGTGCCACTAATAAAAATCCATATGATTTTTATAAAGTACTAACATTCAAATGGTATGTGTCAAAATTGAGCCCAATCGGATTATTATAAACTAATAATTCAGTTAAGTGAAGTTACTGTTGCAATTTTTCAATGGGAAAAATACTGTTCAATTAAAGTAATGGCTTTATAAGTGTTATTCGAATTCGGCTCCGTCGGAAACAATAGTTAAGAGGTGGTATGCTGACTTTAAATGCGGTTGTACAGACACAAATGACGCCAGGTCACCCAAATTCGGTAGTTGTTCCGGAAAACACCAAAAAACTCCCCTAACTCGTTTTGGCCGATCGTAAATTGAAGTTGCGTGAGATAACAGAGGAGCTGAAAAAATCAGAGGGCAGTGTACTCACCATTTTGCATGAACATTTGAAAATGCGAAAGCTGTGTTCAAAGTTGGTTCCGCTTTTGCTCACAGTCGATCAAAAACAACAACTCGTCTACGATGCAGAACGTTGTTTGTAACTGTTTCAACACAACAAAAAGGAGTTTTGTGTAAATATGTGACAATGGATGAAACATGAATCCACAATCTCACTCCGTAGTCAAATTGGTTGTCAGCTGAGTGGACAGCGGCAGGTGAAAGCCGTCCAAGGCAACCAAAGGCGCAAACATCAGTAGGCAAGATTTTAGTCTGTATTTTGGGATGCGCCAGGTATTTTGTTCATCGATTACCTTGAGAAAGGATGAATCATCAATAGCGAATATTATATAACATTATTGGTGCGTTTGAAGGAAGAAATCGTCAAAAAACGGTCAGAAATGAAGAAAAAAGTGCTCTTTCACCAAGACAATGCATTGTGTCACAAATCGATCGCAACGATGGCAAAACTACATGAATTGCGCTTCAAATAGCTTCCGAACCCCCCTATTCTCCAGGTATAGCCTCCAGCGACTGTTTGCAGGCCTCAAAAGAATGCTCTAAGGAAAACGGTTTGGCTCCAATGAAGAAGTGATTCGGAAAGTGAGTCGTATTTTGAGGCCAATGAAAAATCTGTCTACAAAAAAGGCATCGAATTGTTAGAGAAAGTAGCCCTGAAGGGTCTTAAATCATTTGAGAAAACTTGTCTACCCGGAAAGATGAAGGCTTGGTGTTACCAACATGGTCTGCCACCCCATCTTTTGTGGCCCTTACAGATTTATAAGATTGTGCTATCTCGCGTTGAGAGGGTTTAACAGTATAGCTACAAATCTGCGTAAATGTATCGGAGTTTCTCCCTGTTTTTCTGGTTGCTTAACACTCAGCAATATAAAGTACGTATCAATAAAGTAGAGCAATCCAGGGAAAGGTATTACGCCCTTCCTTACACCTCGGTGTTGTAGCTATTGAAAAGGGAGCCTTCTGGTTGCCCTCGATTACGGTCGCCAACTTTGCTTTTATATATATGTACATATATATAGATGCAATTCAACTCTATATTAATCGCATTAAATATATTTAACTATACCATTAATTAGGTGATTTAAATTTTAATTCTATATATGAATATTGATCCATAATTTAAAAATTGATTAAATAATAAAATAATTTAAAAAATATATTTTTCCAATAAATACCTTTAAGTTTAAAAGATGAAGTATAAATATAATTCCTTTTTTATAAAAAAAATCATGAAATTGAAAACAAATTTTTAAATGATAAATATTTGATAATTTTTTAACTCATTAATATAATCTTATTACTTGAATGAACTATTCCATGTGATTTACATGTGATTTCCATGTCCTACACCTTTTTTCTATATGTAAATAAATATTTAGGAAACTATTATCTAATTCAATAATTATATTAAACATTTGGAATTATTAGTTACATTAATAAAATATCTATTACATATTAGTTCTCCGCTTATTACGATTAACTTAGCAATTGATATGTTAATTCTTCCTAATATAAATAATAAGGAATTTTTACGATATGTTACATAATTAGAAATAGAATTTTTAAAAATCAATATTAGAATCGATTTATTATTTTCCGAAAACATGGATAATATTATTTAATATTTATAATACATAATAATTTTAACGAAATTATGAATCCATATTTTATTTATAATTTTTCCTGAGTCACAAGCCACAATTAAATTTTTCCGTATTTACGTTTTTTTTTAAATTTCAGTTATATTTAATTTAGGGGTAATGGATTTTAAAAAAATGTTCAAAGAGGAATGTATAAATATTAATCTGATATACAATATTCCCACCGTTAATTTAAAAAAAAATTATTTTAATTAAAAATTTAAAATTTTAAAAAATTCTCTTCTTGTCGGAATCAATATAAATCTCCCCAAATGGTATTCAAATACTAATTCAAACAGTATCTTCGTTCACCATCTGAAGAGGGTCATCATAGACCTGAAATAAGTTTATAACGACACCAAAGAATTGAATTTTTTAATTTTATTTTTATATAAAAAAGAATATTTTGATTCTTCACGTGAGTTTTGAAGTATATTTAATCCCACATTAATCATACAGTCGATAGTCGTTGGCATTAAGAAGTCAAGCTGCATAACCCTACCTCTTGGATTTTTTCCTCGGATTATATATATATATATATACACATAAATTTATACATACACGTATATATATATATATATATATATATATATATATATATATATATATATACGTTCATATCTTCTTATTGGTAGAAGTAATTTGGTTTGGTGATTTCAAGTATTCTTATCAAATTCAGAATATATACTTATATATATATATATATATATATATATATTGTTACAAATAGATACATTATTAATTTTTAAATTTAATTTTCATGATAGTTTTTTTTTATCCATCTCTCTATCGTGTTCTGGTTCATACTAGGACAGTTTACTCAAGGAGAACTCGATGTAGTACTAACAAAAATTGAAAACAAGAAAGCTGTTGGATTTGATGAAATACCATCAGAAGTATGGAAGACAAGGAAATTCGACGACCTACTGCTCCGATACTGCAATGCTGTATATAGCCATAACACGATAGAGGGATGGACAAAAGGCTGTATCCTCCCTTTCACCAAAAAAAGTGACCTCGGAATTGCTAAGAACAACAGGGCTATAACCCTCATTTCCATAGCGGGTAAGATTTATAATGCTCAGCTACTCAACTGCATCGGGCCAGAAATTGAGAAAATTCTTAAAAAGAAACAAAATGGTTTTCAGAGAAATCGATCCACAACATTACAGATTCTAAGAATCCGTCGAATCTTAGAAGGGGTTCGTATAAAAAAACCTCCAGGCGACACTTATCGATCATATGGAAGTCAAACCTATCCGATAAAATGCAATTTTTTCCAAGCAGTGCCGCTTTTACTATATTGGATGCACTACATGGACGCTGATTAAGCGTATAGAGAAAAGGCTAGACGGGAATTGTACAAGACTGCTACGATTCATATTGAACAAATCCTGGAAGCAACATTCCACAAAGCATCAGCAGTACGGCCATCTACCTCCCACCTCTAAAACCATCCAAATAAGACGGACAAGACATGCGGGACACTGCTGGAGAAGTAAGAAAGAACTCATAAGCGACGTTCTCTTATGGGCCCCTTTCACACGGACATACAAGTGTTGGACGACCAATTAGAACATATCTACAACAGCTCTGCTCGGACACAAGATTTAGTCTAGAAGACCAGGCAGATGCGATGAATGTTAGGGACAAATGGTGAGAGTTAAGGAAATCCGTGTTAGCAGCTCGGCCTGATGATGATGACATAAATACACATGCACATATATATACATAGATATGTAAAAGTACATACATATGTATATATACATTTATATAAGTATAAATACATATATACATTAGACAGCAGATTTTTTTTTTGTAAAAGTGAAATGCGCACATAATATGATCATTAATAACGATTTTTACGAGCATATCTGAAAGCAAACGCATTTAATATCATTATGAACTTAAGCTACAGCGAGGAACTTTCGTTCTGTCTTTATACCCTGTCCAGTGGCAAAAGTTGCTGATGGCCTTAGCCTCCGAAACTGTAGCATCACTTCTAATTGGTGGCTGATGAGGACAGGGTATCGCATGTTTTAAAATTTGAATACCAAGCAAGATAACTCTTCAGAAAGACGAAGTGACCGTCTAGAAAGTTAGGGCGACATCTTGGAAAGACAAGAAGCTACATCAAATCATGAAGAGCACAACTGACACAGAATGCCTTCAGGGTAACTGTAGCGGGAAGGGAGAATATATAACCTCTCAGACTGATTTTAAAGAAAACGATTTTGAACTGGGCCCAGTTACAATGTACTTGCGGCAGAAGATTAAAAGTTTTGGGATGTTTTCGTATCCATGACACGTTGGTGCAAACAACGTAATTTTCATATCGGAGAATGTAAATCAATTGATGGGGTTATGAATCTGGACTACACCCACAGCGTTCAGGATATTATTGTTGAGCGACAGCGTCTTGGAGAGATTCTTGGCAAACCAAGAATCCAGTGGCCAGAAGGTAACCGGAAAGCTATTTGGACAAATCTTGACCAAGAACTTTCATTTACTCTTACAGCAAATTCTAAGGACCACATTAGACTGCAGATCATTTTTTTTTTTGCAAACCAACACACATCCAATCACACATTACCCAGAAAATATATTTTAGCCCATACAAACTTAGCCAAAAACAAAAATATTACCATTACATCACCGGATAAAGGTGGCGGAATCGACATTCTGAATAAAATAGATTACCACCACTGAATTATGGACTTACACGGAGACAACACCTACACCCCCACATCTCTAAACATCAACAAAAACAGAGATATCTTTAACAAATCCCGTAAAAAATAATTTCAAATGAAGACAAGTTCTGGTCTACACTAAGTAACTACCACTCTACTATTCCCACAATTTTTGGTTTACCGAATATACATAAAAAAATCATCCCTCTCGTCCCATAATGTCAGCCATAGGGACAGCTCCTCATAACAACAAAATCTATAGCAAAATTATTAACACCTCTCCGAGGAACTATCAGCTCTTCTCACCTAAAAAATTCTGGTGATTTCCTCAATAGAATAAAAAGCATAAATATGAAAGACAAACTCTTGTCCAGCCTAGACATTAAACATTATATACCAATGTCCCTGTCAAAAAAAGCATTTTAAAACGTCTTTTGGAAAAAACTCAAAGTTCTCTCCCCTTACTTATTTTCAAAATTATTCGAATAGTCAAACTTTGTACCAATCATTGTTTTTGCAAGTATGATAAACAATTTTATAAACAAAAATTCGGACTATCTATGGGTTCTCCACTTAGCGGTATTTTAGCCAGTGTTTTTCTGTAATTCCTGTAATCCGAACCATTCAAATATATCCTACATAATGACATCGATTTCTTTAGATATATTTACGACATTCTAATCATCTATCCAACACATATAGCCTTACATCTGTTAAGAATATTGAAAAGATTTTACGAACGAACTTCAAAATAAGTTCTGTAACGTTTTTCAAGTGGGTCTTGGCTGCTGTACTAAAAGTAAGGCAATCTTGAAATTAAAAGACGATTCTAAACCAATTTTTCGACCAAAACAACCTGTGCCTTATGTCGCAATTGATAGGGTTGAAAAGGAACTTCACTATCTTCAACAAGGTGTAATAGAGTTTACAAATTACTCTCATTTGGCAGCTCCAATTGTAGACGTAGAAAAAAGCAAATGGAAAAGTCCGAATATATGTTGACTCAAATGGTCAAAATAATTCTTCGGACGCACATCGGTATCCACGGCCAGTTCCAGAGGATCTTTCTCACCAAATTAAATGGCGGAATTTTTTTCATAAAAGTTAATTTTCTGATGCCTTTTTCTAACTGGAAGTTGAAATGGAGTCTAAGGAGCTCTTTACTATCAACACTCACAAAAGTTTCTTCAGATTTAACCGTCTTAACTTCAGAGTCAAACCAGCACCAGCCAAATCTAGCAAACAATGGACGCCATGATGACCAGATTGACAGGAGTTGCAGCATATACTGGTGACATTACCGTCGCAGATACATCCCAAGATGAACTTTTGCAGCGTTTACTTTCTATTTTCAGCCGAGACCAACAATACGGATTCCGTGTTAAAGCTGAAAAGTGTAAATTTTTGGGGGACAAACTAAAATACCTTCATTTTATATTTGACAAAAATGGTTGACAACCAAACCCAGAAAATACCCCGAGAATAAAAGATATGCCGGCACCAATAAATATAAAAACAATACGTTCTTTCCTTGGCTTGGTTAGCCGCTACAATGCTTTTTTGCCCGAACTTCATCGTCGAATTAATACCCTTTCAACAATCTTTTGAAAAAAGATATTACATGGAACTGGTCTGATGTATGTCACCAGTTTTCACAAAACTAAAGTCCTTACTTTCTTCAAATCTTTTACTGACACACTATAACTCATCCATTGATATTGTAGTCTCAGATGCTTCTAATTATAGAGTTGGAGATGTCATTTTTCATGTTTTTCCTGATGGCAGACAAAAGGCAGTAGATTATGCCTTTAGATCACTGACACCTTCAGAATGCAACTATAGCCAAATTGAAAAGGAAGCCTTAGTAAATGTCTTTGCTATTAAAAGGTTCCATAAAACGCTGAATGGCGCCATTTTACTTTGATCAAAGACCACAAGCCACTTCTCAGTATTTTGGATTTAAAAAAGTTATTCAGCAAACTGTCCGCAAAGATGGGCTACAACACTATTGGATTATAACTTTACTTTAAAGTATAACTGGAACAATTGGTAACGCTGATGCACTGTCTAGGTTCATGAGGATAAAAAATTAAGTTCAAGAGAATTCTGTCGTTGCAGCAGTATCTCTAGAACTGGTAGGAACTATCAACTGGTAAAAAAACCTCCCAGTAAAAACACACTGAGTTCCTGGCCTATCCCTGAATCATCCTGGTCATGCCTTCACATTGATTTTGTTGGACCTATCAATGGACTGTGTTATTTTATACTTGTTGATGCTTACAACAAATGACCAGAAATTTTTTTAAATGAATCTCATTACAGCAAATTAAACAATTTATAAGTTGAAACAGATTTTTGGTCGGTTTGGAATCCCACAGCTGTTTCTGATAATGGCACTGCATTCACTTCAGCTAGATTTTCAAATTTCTGGGCACTTAATGGCATCCAACACATTAGAACACCACCTTTTCACCCACAATCAAATGGACAACCAGAACGTTTTGTAGATATTTTAAGAGGGCACTCATAAAAAATAAAGGGAAGGGAACCATACAAGAAATATTACAAATATTCCTCAGTAGTTACAGAGCAACACCAAATCCAAACATACCTAATGGTAATGCATCAGTAAAAGCACTGATTAATCGTAGAGTTTGTTTGCATATGGACGTAATCCATCCTACTCCTAAACATTTCCCAAAAAGGAAGATGGTGATGAAGAAACAATTTAACCAACATCACTGAGCAGTGAAATGCATATATTACAATCTGTATGCACTGTATTCAGAAAAAGGGTGTGTGGGGTGTTCATGGAGTGGTCAGTACCTTTGGTAAGGGGGCTCGCAATGTCCCTTTTTTTTAAGGACAGCTCGTCTGCCACTGGACCTCCCCTAGCACTCAGCTCTCACCTGTGGCTCCCCGTAGCTTTCGCATGCAACAGCGACCACACTTTGGGTACTGGCTTTGGCGAGCTTGCTAAACCAGGTGAGGGTAGCCGACGGGTCTCAAACCCTTGGTGAGTTTAGATTGGGCTGTGTCAGCCTTACTGCATGCGAAGCCTAACTCCCGGCAGAACAAGCGGAAAAGTTCACCTGAAGATCCAACGGTTGTGAAGGCGGTGGCAGCAAGTGTCGTTGGAGCGCTAAGAACAGGATGTGGCACCTAAAGGAGTCCTGGTCATCCACTGCAGCCTAGCAGTCTCCCGTCGTAACGGTTCTCCGTGCCACTGGATCAAGACTTCCCAGGCCGAGAGAGTGGGATGCCCCTGTTCACCGGTCTTCTCACTATAAAACTTCCATGCATTGGTCAGTTTTGCAACTCATCACCGATTACCGATCTGGCTATGCACACCTTCAAGTCCTGCGGCGATGGGTGCGTGGCGAAAGCAACAAGTGTAGGTGAACATTGGCGGTTGCAGTCACAAAACTGCACGTTGGCGGTCCATGGGCAAGTGGTCGCTCTTTTTCCTGAATCCAAAGGCAACAAGAGAGTTCGGCAGCGCCTGTAGGCGACTGGGCAGCCTATTTAGGACAGCACTGCCCACCCTCACATGAGGGAGGGGATTAGAAAAGGTACGCCAGACAAATGCTTGCCCTTCTAGTGTCTGGTCAGCTTACCGCGGTTGACGGACTCATTCTCATAGCAATGCAAAAAGGAAAACACAAAGGGATTATCCCTGGGGCATGGAATGTCCTAACCTTATTGAATAGCGCTATTACTTCAAGATCTGAAAGAGGAACAACGCTTGTCGCAAGGGAACTCCAGCGTTACCGGGTAGATAAAGCCGCACTCAGCGAGACCCGGATTGCGGACGAGGGTTCTCTGAGAGAAGAGGGAGGTGACTACACCTTCTTCTGGAAAGGAAAGCCGCAAGCTTTCACGGTGTTGGGTTTGCAATTAGAACAGCTTTGCTGAGGAGCATGCCTGTGCTACCAGTTGGAATCAACGAGCGCCTCATGAAACTGCGCATCCCTCTCAGCAGGATCAGATACCTCACATTTATCAGAGGTTACGCCTTACACTTACAAGCCCAGATGATGCCAATTTTATGAACAGTCTGACCAAGTTATCAGGTCAACCCCACCGAGCGACAAACTAGTCATCTTTGGAGACTTTAATGCGAGGGTGGGAATGGACTACAGCAGCTGGGAAGGCGTTCTGGGCAGACACGGAGTAGGCAAGATTATTGACAACAGCCTGCTCCTACTCAGCAAGTGTGCAGAGCACAGCCTCTGCATCACCAACACCTTGTTCATCATCGTTCGTCAACGAGACACCAGGGACGTCCGCGTGACCCGTGCCATGAGAGGCGCTGAGTGCTGGACTGACCACAGACTGCTCAGGGTTGTACCGACGCTGTACATTGCACCGCCCCACGGAAACCGACCTAAGACTGTTAGGGCCGCCTACAATGTCGCCAGGCTGAAGGACCCATCCTACCGGGCACGATTCCAGCAAGTGCTAGACGAGAAGCTCCAAGACTTTGTGACCACCGAAGGCAGCACTGAGAAATGGACCTCTTTCAAAGAAACAGTCAGTGAGACTGCGAAGGAAGTCCTTGGAGTGAAGACCAGAACCCATGAAGACTGGTTCGATGAGAATGACGAAAAGATCAAAGAAGTCATATATGCCAAGAACAAGTCTTACATATAGTGGCTGAATGACCCGTACTCCGTCTCCAAGCGCGAGAAGTTTAAGGCCCTTCAGGCCAAAGTCCAGACTGATCTTCGAGCAATGCAGGGCCAGTGGTGGCGGGACAAAGCAGCTGAAGTCCAACACTCCGCTGACACTCACGACGCCAAGAAATTTTTCAGCTCACTGAAAACCGTTTTCGGCCTTTTTGCCTCCGGCAGTGCCTCACTACTGTCCTCAGATGGGAAGACGCTCATCAAAGACCAGGAGGGTCTCAGCAAGCGCTGGCGGGAGCACTTCAGCACTCTGCTGAATCAGCCGGCGTCAGTTGACTCAGACACCCTGAATCAGATCCCCCAACAGCCCGTACAAGTTTCGCTCGCAAAACCCCCTACCATCGAGGAGATCAAGAAGACGATCCACCAGACAATCTCCAGCAGAGCATTGGGAAAGGATGGCATCCCTGCTGAGATCTACAAAGCAGCGGGTCCCTACGTCCTTGGGACGTGTCCTGCTCACTGTGTGGGAGGAGATGATGTCAGACGACTTCCGCGACGCCCTGATTGTTTCCTTCTATAAGAAAAAGGGAAGTAAGTCGGACTGCGGGAACTACAGGGGCATTTCCCTCCTCTCAGTTGCAGGAAAGATCTTTGCGCGAGTCATCCTTAACAGACTCATCACAGTCTCCAAACATACCCTCCCTGAGGCACAGTGCGGCTTCAGGACTGGCAGGAGCACAGTAGACATGATATTCGCCGTGAGACAACTTCAAGAGAAGTGCATTGAATAGAACAAGCCTCTCTATTCAGTATTCATTGACCTGACTAAAGCTTTTGACACCATCAACTGGGAGGCACTTTGGACAGTCCTTGAACGCATCGGGTGTCGATGATCAGGCTCTTCCATGACGATGAACGCATCGGATATCGATGATCAGGCTCTTCCATGACGGCATGACTGGCCAGGTCCTCTCTAATGGCAATGTGACGGATGCTTTCGTGATCAGCAACGGCGTGAAGCAGGGCTGCGTACTAGCCCCGGTCCTCTTCAACGTCTTTTTCACCTGTATGCTGTCCAAGATCTGGAGAAGAGGGTCTACATTCGTTACCGCTTGGACGGCTCTCTCTTCGACCTGCGTCAACTCACAGCCTACAAACGCTCCTCCAAGAGGTTCTCTTTGTCCACGATTGCGCACTAGTGGCCCACGCAGAACAAGACATGCAGCGGATGCTGGACCGCTTCTCCAAGGCATCCAAGTTCTTCGGCCTGACAATCACTCTCGGAAAGACGGAGGTGCTTCACTAACTTGCACCATACTCCCCCTCCCCCACCATCACCATTGACGACAAACCACTTGCCAACGTAGAACATTTCAAATATCTGGGGAGCACCATATCCTGTGATGGCTCCTTGGACAGAAAAATTGACACTAGAATCAGCAAAGCAAGTCAGGCGTTGGGCAGTCTCCGCAACCGAATGCTCAGCGAACACAACATCCGTCTATCTACGAAACTGAAGGTCTACAATGCCGTGGTTCTTCCCTCCCTCCTCTATGGTTGTGAGACGTGGACACTGTGTTATATTTTGACCTTCGACCCGGCCCAAAAATACTATTCCAAGGTAATACACCGGAAGGAAGTGACACATTCCAACGGCCAGTAATCGAAAGAGATCGCGTGGGCGGATTAAGGCTTATGATATGGGACAAGGTGAAGGTCTCATTGTGCCACTACAGTCATGCACCGGAAGAGAGTAACCTCTGAACTGCATGACAGTTATTTCCGCTTGATGACGATTAAACATCCGATTCAAAGATCCAGTAGGCGATCGTGTGGGCGTTGAGTTATTATTTAACTCAGTTGAGTTTGGGTCCCAAGCAGTTGCCAGCAGACTTCCAGACAGTAGAGACCAGATGTGGTAGGGAAGGCCACACCCGACCGAGGGGGCACTCGGAACCCCCCCGAAGCAGTTGCCAGCAGACTCCCAGAGAGTTAGAGACGAGATGTGGTAGGGAAGGCCACACCCGACCGAGGGGGACCTCGGAAACCCCCGAAGCAGTTGCCAGTAGAATTCCAGACAGTAGAGACCAGATGTGGTAGGGAAGGCCACACCCGACCGAGGGGGCACTCGGAAAACCCCCGATGCAGTTGCCAGCAGACTCCCAGAGGGTTAGAGACGAGATGTGGTAGGGAAGGCTACACCAGACCGAGGGGCCCTCGGAAAGCCCCGATGGAGTAGACCACAACATCAGGAGATCAATAAAGACACAACGTGACGGTCATAACAGTAGGGTCAAAATATGAAGTTTATGTTCGGTCTCCAGCATCCTCTCACATGCTAACCTTTCGAACCCTTGCAATAAAGTGAGAGGTGAATATTTTTCTAAAGAAATCTTCTTGTGTCTTCCTTCCTGCATCTTAATTCTTCTTGCGTCTTCAGTCCTTCCTGCGTCTTTATCATGCGTTTTCCTTCCTGCGTCTTTATCGTTGTGTCGCTGTAGATGACTATATAACAACTGTATCGCAGGCATATCAAGAAACTGGAGCTCTTCCACATGCGAGCTCTCCGCTCCATCCTGGGAATCAGGTGGCAGGACCAGATCACCAACCTGGGGATCCTCGATCAAGCTAAGTCCACCAGCATAGAGGCCCAACTTTGATGGGTTGGACACATGATTCGAATGGAGGAGTGTCGGATGCCGAGATGCCTGATGTACGGGGAACTCTAGGCCAGCAAAAGAAACCAAGGTAGACCAAAACTACGGTATAAAGACACGATCAAAGCCAATCTCCAGTGGTGCCACATCAATCCGAGAGACCTGGAGGGATATGCCATGGACAGACTAAAATGGCAAGGCTCGGTTCACAGAGCTACTGCCAACTTCGAAGAGGCTCGATGCCAGAAACTTACTGCTGCCAGATAGAGACACCGCAGAGCAGCCTCGGTAGTGATCACAACAACTGACTTCCAGTGCCCCCACTGTTCAAGACTCTGTGCCTCTGGGCTGCGGCTGTGGAACCACCTCCGTGTTCATAGATGAGTTGCAGAATGCAAACGTCATTATCGGATCCGATGGACAACCACCATTCAGAAAAAATAGATACATAAAAATATTAAGAAATTAAATAAAGACTAAATTTTAATCTTAAATGGAAATCAAATAAAACCTATAAGTTTTTAACTAAACAACATTTGATTTTAGTAATATTATTAATTGCTACCTTTAAAAAAAAAAAAAATCAATAGAGATTATTTCTTGAAATAAAATAAGTTAATTCATTGACAAGATTTTAGTTGGTTGGTAGGATATTTAACACCAAATCCATTTTTTATGTATTTAATCAGCTTTATTAAAAACAATTCAGTTTAGCATTAGTACACAGTTTGTCAAAAATATTTCTATTTCAAACTATTCAGTTTATTCAACAATTCAGTATAGTGTAAGAACAGTTTCAATGTCAAAAACAGTTCAATTTCAAACAATTCAGTTTAGCATAAGCACGCAGTTTAAATGTAAGTACAGTTTAATCGTGAAAAACATTTCTATTTCTAGCTATTCAGTTTAGTCAAGCAGTTCTAATTCATCTAATTCAGTTTAGTATAAGTACAAATTTTGTTTATATACAGTTAAATGTCAAAACAGTTCTATGTTAAACAATTCAGTTTAGTGTAAATACAGTTTCAATGTCAAAAATAGTTCAATTTCAAATAAGTCAGTTTAGCATAAGCACATAGTTTAAATGTAAGTATGGTTTAATTGTCAAAAACATTTCTATTTCAAGCAATTCAGTTTAAACAAACAATTCAGTTTATTAGACATAACACTAGACGATGGCATTATATCCAATTTGGTCAACAACTTCTAGCCCATATCTTTTTTGTCCCCACTTCATTTTTTAAAATGTGTAAGAATTTATAGAAAATATATTATTGATGGTTTGCTGAGTTTTTTCACTTATATACATATATCATCATCATCAATTCATCCTGTTAGCATGGATTTCCCTGACTCTCTCTCACCATTCATCCCTATCATCCATCGCTCCCAACAGGTCTTGCAGACTACATCCTGTGTCTGTGCAGACCTGTTGTAGATAAGTTCTTGTTGGTCTGCCAACACTAGAATGTCCATGTGAAGGGATCCATAGGAGAATGTCACTTATGAGTTCATCCCTGCTTCTTCATTAGATCTATCGATGTTCGAAGTATGTAGTCAAAGCAGATTATGAACAAACATGGTGCAAATATATCCCTTTGCAGAACAGCAACACTATCAAAGAAGTCTGTCTCCATCTGGTGAGTGAAACTTGACTTTTGTGTTACTATATAGCATCATTATGACTGTGATAGTTTCTTTGGGGGAGACCATACACAAGAAGTATTTGCTCCATTTTCCCTTTGTGTATGGAGTCAAATGCTAAGAAGAAATCTACAAATTTTCTCAAGTTCTAGTTTGATGTGATTGAGAAGCAGAGCATTAAAAGCTTTAGCCACTATGGAAGTAAGAGTTATGTCTTGGTAGTTCTTGGCAATTCCAAGGTCACCTTTCTGGCAAGCTTTTTGTCCATCTTTCTCTTGTCTTCTGGTTATATATGGCATTGCAGTTACAGAACAGTAAGTCATTCAATTTCCTTGTCTTCCATACTTCAGTGGGCATTTCATCAAGACCGGCAGCTTCTCTATTTTAAATTCTTTTAGTACTACGTTGAGTTCTTGGGTAAACTGTCCTAGTTTAATGTGTAGTTGGTTATTAATAATTTTCTTGATAGGTTAATCTGTAACTTTAGGGGAGTTTCCAGGCAGATTTTTGATGTATTCTTTCCATGTCGGTATTTATTCTTCTTGGCAGGCAGCTTTTAGTTTAGCACTCGAGGTGCTCTTCCTTTTACTCACTTCATCAACTGTCTGCCAAACTATTCAATATTGTCTATCTTCTAGTGAGTTTAAAACTTTATTGATCTGACCTTGAATGTATTCTATTTGTTCTTTTTGGTATGTGTTAATTTAATTAAGTTTCTGTGTGTTGGGTTTCTTTTGTATACCTAAACAAAATTGGGTTTCTTTTATTACAAAGGGATGCTGTTTTCACATTTTGTGTTTCCTAACTACTAGTATCTCCCATGGAACTATGTTTGACTCTTAGTTAGGTTGGAATGAATTCAGCTGCTGCTTCCATGTGGGCATTGATGATGTTCTCATATACTAATTGCTAATATTTCGATTGTTAAGTGAGGATTACCATGAGTGATTACCATTATATATACGCATAAATCTACTTGAAGCAAATTTACTCATCAGATGTAAAGCATCAATACACATATTTTTGAATTTTGTTTAAGTATACAAAAGTAAAAAAATCTTTTTGCTGTTGAGTTAGTGAATTATCAGCTGAATTGAATGAAAAATACTGTGTTCTCTCTGCAACATGATGATCCAATATAAACTGTGAATCACATTTACTGTTTATGTTCAGTTTTTCCCATTGTATTCTCGAGTTTGAATTCAGCATTGTCCTTCTGAACTAGTTACATCCTACTGTGGTCAGATAACTTAGTTATAGGTAAAATAGTAAAGCAGACTAGGGAAAAGAGGATTCATGATTTTTCCATAGATGTTAGCATAAATGTAAACTAGATGTACCTATAACATATTCTGCCCTGATAATGATCTGCATCTCAATTTTCTTCGAGTAAGTGAAGATGTGTCAGTTCACTGTACCTTTATTCAGATTAAAAATATTACCATGTGGTCAGTATGTATGGATATAATACAATTTATTTACAAAGGAAGAACAAAAATGAATGTTGACTATAATAACCATAATATCTCATTGTAGTACTCCTTTTTGTATGGAGAAATATAAAGATGGAAATATGGATTTTTTTTACCATATTATTAAGTTACTAGCATAGTTCCTGTTGAATATGAAGAGATGGATCAGCACTTTACAGGTTCAAGATGGTGGCATCAGTCGTGATGGTCAGTAGAGAATACAGGAGCATCAGTCAACAGAAATCCTTTCAAATCACTTATAAGAGAGAAAGAAGGAATGCAAACAAAGTCTAAGATGATAAAAGAAATTGAAAAAGAAAGAACACAAAGTGATGCAGAGAAAAAAGAAAAGTAAAATATAGCAGTAATTTACTAAGCTTTTTGCTTAGATATGGCACAAGGCTGTATTAATGGGGCACCAATGAGACTCAAACTCACTTGTAAAGGTTTGCTAGTCTCATTTGCTAAACATTACACCCCATGAGGTACCCAAAAGTAAAATATAGTAAGTTATGATAAGAGTTAAAAAGAGAGATTGAGTTGTCCAGTTTACCTAGTTATTAATGGAATACAAACACATACACAGATATATTTCAATGTTTTGTGTTACAAATGAATAATATTAGCTCATTACTCAATAGAGACATTTGGTTTGGTGATGGATAAATATATAATGTTGCATTCTTTATATATATATATATATATATATATATATATATATAAGTAGATAAGAACCACATAGTTAATATGAAATGTTATTGAACAATTAGTGCTGTATTATTAAGTCTTTCCTTTATTTACCTGTTATTCAGAATGGAATGTTCTTCTTGTACATAAGAAATCCACTCAAATGGTTTGCAGTAATTGTGGCAAAAAGCCAACATCTCTGCTACCAGAAGGATTATCAAACCTCAGTCCAGCTGACTATTAGTATTGCTGACCCTTACTCCAGCCAAAAATTAGTTTCATGGTTCAAATTGCTTACACCTCTGGACCTGGATTGCAACAGTAATCATGTAAGTGCTTGAATCCAGAGGAGAAATCAGTTCACAAGGGTCACACCTTCATAAAACTAGAACCACTGATTTGAAATTATTAATCATGAAATCAGAGAATGACATCATTAATAATTAATATTTTTGTACACAAAAATTATTTTCATATATTAATATAGCAATATTTAAGTCTTATGAAAAAAAATAAAGCGTTTAAAATTTGAATAAGCCTATACACTTTATTTTCCTTTGATCCTCTTTTAGAATTCATCCCAGATATGTTGAGCATATTCCCCTTACTCATCTTGACTTATTGGCTTAGCAATGTTTAGACAACAATTACTTGGTAATAACTGATTATAAGTACTGCCAAGAAAAGCCATAGTCAATGTTATGTTTTAAAATTTTCAGAATAAACTGTTAATGTCATTAAAATATACAAGAACTGCAATAAGTTATTCAAGAGGTTTCATTTAGTCGCTGCATTTTTTGTTTTCCAAATCACCAATTATGGTACACAATCGGTGCACAAGTGAAAATGTATTTAAAACTTAAAGATTCCCATCTAATTTCTGCTGATAAGATATTCAAATTGACATACATTTTCTTAGACTAATCTCAAGAGAACATTTCTTTCCCTTCATTTATATGTAAAAACTGTTTTCTTTTTCTAACCCTTTCAATGTGACTATTAGAGAAAAATTTTATGTTAATAAGTTAATGGGATTTTCAATAAGCACTACTATATAACTCTTTTATCATCATATATGAGTAAAGTCAAATTCCTAGTACTATGCTGTCTACTATTACAGTAGAATTCTATATTATACTTTATGTGTTTGAGTGTCGAGGAATCCTTGTTTTTGGAGCAGAAATCCTTTTTAATCCTGAATTTCTAAGTCATTAAAACACACACATATATATTTAAAACATAAATTAAGTCTATCAATAGATTTAAGAGGAACAATCCATAGAGAATATATAGTATAAATATATTCAAAGAGTGCTCAATGTATGGCTATGGCAATATTGGTCGATGGCGGTACGTGAGGGGTTAACCAAAAAAGTTGAGTAGCCAAATATAATTGCCAAGAAGTGTAAAATTAAAATGTCTGGGAAAAAGAATTGAAAATTCTGAAAAAGAATTTTTGACAATAGTCAAAACAGAAAATGGAAAGATGTTGACAGGTAATGAGGGTGACCTAGTTGGTTACAAGTAAAATCGCGAATAGAGGAAGAAAGAAAAAAAATATGTTGTTTTAGGATATCATGAACGGTTCCCAAGCCTGAAGGAAAAAAAAAAAAAATGAAAATTAGAAATTTGACAATCGGGGAAGATAACCCGTGACCTGTGTCTCTCACCTGATTGCAGTGACAGGGAGAAAGGGTGTTGAAAGGTGAACAAGGGAATCTTTGTTGATGGTGTGAAGGCTGTCTGGCATGATGATGTCATAAGCAGTAAAATGAGAGAAACTATGTTGGTAGGGGGAAAGCTATCCTCCCGTAGTCCTCACTATGAGGGTAGTGAGAGGGACGACTCTGTGGAAGTAGTGAAAAGAGGGTTGGACCCTTTCTGATGACGTTATGGAGATAACCCCTGCCTCAGTCAGAACCTACCCAGAATATTGGCAATTATTATATAAACAGGCTGATTTTCGAACTCAGCAGTTGGTGGCAGGAGAGCGAAGCAGTTTGGTTCCAGACGAAGCAGACGAAGACCAGACAGGAACCAACAGATTGGAATTGTGCTTCGCGCTGCCAACTCAGATATCGCCAGTCCACCGCTGAGACAAATTGTAGTTAAGAAAACTTAACCCTTGTCAAGCCGCCGCCTTAGATCATAATACGTCACACCCGCAGATTTTTGTCGCCATCTGTAACTTTGAAGTTTTATAAAATCTTTTTTTTTTTTATTGTCTACTGCAGAAATTGGAATTATTTTTTTTTTGTTCTGCAATATATGTACCCTTCGGAGTCCAGTCTTCAGCTGCCAGTAAACCCTCTTCCTTTCAGACGTGGCCATCGGCCTTACTTTTAAAGAATCACAATGTGGGGCAGGGCAGTGCATGGTCACTTTCCTGGAAGGAACTTTTGATCTGTTTTTTCCCGGGTTGTAGCAGAGTGATTGGAGGGAGGCAGACAAGGTTGTGGCAAAGAGATACCATAATTGGTATATTTGGCGCCGTGACCGAGGATTGGGGTCTGGAGGTTTGGTATATTTGGTGCCGTGACCAGGATTGGGGTCTGGAGGTTTGGTATATTTGGTGTCGTGGCCGATGATTCGACCCTGAAGAGCCATATCAGGGAAACAGAAAGAAGAAGGGAAAAAGAAAGAAAAACAAGAACCAGCAACAGACAGATTCGAACCAGGACCCAAGCCGCAAGCTGCAAAAGAACTTGACCGGAGAGACGACCCAGAGCAGGAACCAGGGACGAGACAGTCAGCAGTTCAGGTAGGACACTTTTTCGGTTTTCCCCATTTGTATTATTGTTTCTGGGGGAGTGCTCGCCGTGTTGGGTGATTGTAGATAAGGAAAAACAAAAAAACAAAACAAAACATCATGAGTAGAGAAGGGTCAGTAGGTTCGGACGCCGCGCGTGTGATGGAAAAGACTCATATAGAGGGGGTCAGTAAGCAATTCGTGTCCCTACTCTTACTATTCGTGTCCCTACTCTACTATTCGTGTCCCTACTCTTACTATTCGTGTCCCTACTCTTACTATTCGTGTCCCTACTCTACTATTCAAGGGGATTCCCCCCCTTTGGGGGGGATCCCCTTGAATAGTAGAGTAGGGACACGAATGAATGGATGAAAGCCATTGAGAAAAAGAAGCTAATATATGGGCTAACGGATAAGGAGATCATCCTGTTGGCCTTTGAAACAGCGATAAGAGCCCCCTCGGACTTTATACAGAAAAAAATGTTGGAGGGTCCGGAACTGGCATGGGCTCAAATGAGGGAAGAGTTGCAGGCGGAATACGCAGGTGAACCGTCAGCGTTAGAGGCCATGAGGAGCCTAGCTGAGGTGAGACAGAAGGAAGATGAGACCCTCGTAGAACTTGGAGAAAGAATAAGGGGGTTGTCATTACTAGCTTATCCCCAGGAGGACATCAGATCAACACCAGTCTTGCAGGGACAGTTGGCAGATTGTTATATCGATGCCTTACGGGACGAAGAGATAAAGAAAGAAGTTGTGAAAGCTGAGCCAGAAGATGTAACCAGAGCGGTACACCTGGCCAGGAGAAACAAGAATTTCTTAGAAAGGGTCAGAAAAAGACATAGAGGACAGAAACAAGAAAGGATAAGTCAACCCACTAGAAGAAACCCAGAACCAGGTTGGGGGCGCAGACGACTGGTCGATATGGAAAGGGTTTCATGATTCCCCCCGTAAGAACTTATGGGTGACGTGTTGGTCGTGTCGAAAGGAGGGTCACTACTTGATGGAGAGCCCTTCTCGGAGCGACATGAGGAGGGAAAGGAGAGAGGAGGAAGAATGAGGGAGTCCTCTCCAGCGAAGCCCCCTCCTACGTCAAGGAGTCAGGGAAACGCCGAAGGGCCGCCCCCGGAGAAGTAAAAGGGAGGGTGGCCCGTTGTGTAATAGTGAGGAAATGTTGGTCATGTGGTCAGGGGGACCACGTAGCTAGGGATTGTCAAAGGAGGAGATGTTGGCAATGCCGTAGATATGGCCACATGAAGAAGGATTGCCAGGAGGACAGATATAGAAGGGAGTTTTTGTTACCAGCTCCCCTGTCGGCAAGTGAGAACAAAATAATTAAAAATAGGGCTAGAGTCTGTTCAGTGTTATCAGAGATGGGTGAATTAAGTTGCGAAGCCTATGTGAAGGCAGTAAGGACGAATGCTCTAATTGATACGGGAGCGGCAGTTTCACTGATAAGTAGCAAAATTGTGAGGAAAATGAAGGATAAGCCAGCCCTTTTGGAGGCTGATTTGGTTATTAGTCAGGCTGACGATAGCCAAATGGAGATCGAAGGAAAAATAAGGTGCCCAATAAAAGTAGGTGGTGTACAGGCAAACCACACCTTATATGTAGCTCCAGAGTTATGCACAGAACTAATCTTAGGGGAAGATTGGTTAAAGGCAAGAAGGGCTTGCCTTGAGTTTGAACCAGCTAAGCTGATTCTAGGAGAAATAGAGGTTCCTCTGGGAGGACAAGGAAAGGATAAGTTGATAGTGGTAGCGAAAGAGGATATTCAGATACCCCCGAGAAAAGCAGTATCCTGTGAAGGAAGGATATTGAATATGAAAGTGGAGGGGGAGATCCATCAAGTAGCACCAGTAAAGAAATATGAGGATAGTGAAGAAGGGATAATGCTATGTGAGTCAGTGGTGCAAGGGAAAGAAATAATCCCTGTGTTCATTGCGAACACGTCTAGTAAGACAGTGAAAATACAGAAGGGTGAAGAGATGGGACATGCCTTCCCCTTGCGTAGTGTTGATCAGGTACGATTAGATAAAAAAGTGAAAGAAAACCCTGGTAAATTAAGGGAGGAAGAAATGATAGTGCCTGACAAGTATAGAAGAGACATAAGAAAATTACTAAGAGACAACAAAGAATAGCAAATGAAGATAAGGAATTGGGACAGATGCAAACTGTCTCAATGAAGATAGATACTGGTGATCACCCACCAATAAGGTTGAGACCTTATAGGACTCCTGTTCATAAGAGGGGAGTGGTGGAGGAAGCTGTAAGAGATATGCTAGAGGCAGGTATAATTGAGAGGTCCAAGTCACCTTGGAGCTTCCCAATAGTAATAGTCGAAGAGAAAGATGGCGGACACAGGTTTTGTGTGGACTTTAGAAAGTTGAACGCCATCACTAGGCCTATGGCAGTTCCGCTGCCCTTAATTGATGACATTTTGGCGTTGTTGGGCGGGTCTGCCTGTTTCTCAACTTTGGATTTGAGATCAGGTTATTGGCAGGTAGCCTTGGATAGAATGGACCGGGAAAAGGCAGCTTTTACCTGTTATGTAGGTCTGTTTAACTTCCAGGTGATGCCGTTCGGACTGTCCAATGCTCCGGGAGTGTTTTCGCAACTAATGTCTATGGTGTTGGAAGGGTTGGAGGGATTTACCATGGCTTACCTTGACAACGTGTTAGTGTTCTCGAAGACACCTGAGGAACACTTAGCCCACTTACGGCAAGTGATGGATAGGTTAAGGGAGCATAACCTAAAGATAAAATTGCCTAAATGTCAATTCATGAAGGAAGAGACAAAATATTTAGGATTTATCATCAATAAGAAAGGTATAAAGCCAGACCTTGACAGGGTAGAAGTGATTCGAGCAATGCCTGAACCCAGAAGTATTAGAGAAGTAAGGGGGTTCATAGGCGCCATAGGATATTACAGAAGGTTCATTCCAGCATTTTCGAGGTTGGCGGGACCTATAATAGCGCTAACAAAAAAGTATGCCAGATTTAAGTGGATAGAGGACTGTCAGCGAGCTTTTGATTGCCTTAAGGAACAGTTAACAGCAATACTTCTGCTGGCCTACCCAGACCTGGGGAAGCCCATGATATTATACACTGATGCGAGTGATAAATGTGTAGTTGCTGTGTTGACACAGCCCTGTCCGGAAAGGGATGGGCCTGTGCCGAATATACCAGAGGAGGTACCTGTGTATTTTTTGTCACACCGTCTCTCTGAAACTCAGCAGAGATGGCCAGTGATAGAGAAAGAAGCATATGTCATTATGTATGCAGTGCAAAAGCTGGACTATTACCTAAATGGAGCTGTGTTTACGATCAAAACTGATCACAAACCCTTAAAATACCTGCTGGAGGCAGAGTGGACTAATAAAAAAAATTCCAGCAGTGGGCACTAAAACTAAGTGGGTACAATTGTAGAATCGAGTATCTAGCAGGTAAGGATAATACATGTGCAGACTTATTGTCAAGAATACCAGAACAGCTAGAGGCGGAATCGATACATTTGGAGCCTGGGGTAGATGATAGGGCTTACCAGGTAAATGTATTAAATGCGCATACCTAGAAGAACAGACCTAGCCTAGAAGAAGATAAAGCAGAAGAGCTTCTGACTCTCAGTGATCCACACTGGAGGGAGGTGATAGAGAGTGGTCAGAAGGATGAAGAATTATTGAATCTGAGAAAGAAAGTAGAGGCTGGAAAGGTGCCAAAGTATTTAATATATGAAGACATATTATATTACTTGTCTGGTGCAGATGAAGAGCCTAGAATGAGGATGTTTGTCCAGAAAGCTCTTAGAACAGAAATTCTAGAGCAGTGTCATGAGAAGATGGGACATATGGGCATTGATAAGACCCATGAGATGATAGGCCGACGATATTATTGGCCAAAAGTATATGCTGAGGTTACAGCATATGTGGGTAGTTGTAGGGTGTGTAAAACTCAGAGTAGGAGAAAAAAATTAGCCCCCTTGATGGAAACCGATATACCCAACTTTCCTTTCGAGAAAGTAAGTATGGACATATCAGGTCCGTATGGTGAGACACCGAGAGGAAATCAGTATATTGTGAGTTTCGTGGATTGGTTAACTAATTGGCCTGAGGCTTATGCGATCCTAGATAAAAAGGCACAGACAGTGTCTGAATTGATCTTGACAGAGATCTTCCCTCGTTATGGATCCCCGGTACAGTTGGTCACAGATAATGGACCTGAGAATGTAAATCGCATAATGAAAGAAGCTCTAGAAAGTTTAAGTGTTAACCACGTGACCACTTCTCCATATCACCCACAGAGTAATGCTAAGGTAGAAAGGTTTCATAAAACCTTAGCAGATATATTATCTAAATTGGTAAGAGATAATGAAGAAAACTGGGACTTGTTTTTGACCCAGGCGTTGGCTGCAGTGAGGTTCTGTGAAAATGAGACCTCAAAGTTCTCCCCATATTATATGATATTTGGGCGAGATGTGGTGTTGCCGGTGGATAATTTATTAAATCCCCGTAGGAAATATATGGGTGAGGACCACCATAAGCTGATAATTGAGAAGCAACATAAGATATTCGCCCAGGCAAGGCGAAGAATCGCTCGTGTGCAGAAGAGGCGAAATGAGAGAATTAATAAAGAGAGAGAAGAAGTAAGTCTAGGGTTAGGAGACCCAGTCTATTATAAAGTAAACTTGAGGAAAGGCAAGTTGAGTCCAAGGTGGGAACCCTACTACAGAATCGTAGAGCAGAGGGGACCAGCGACCTTTTTAATATGGGACCAGGTTTCAGGGAAGGTGAAACGAGTCCATGCGAATGAGTTGAAATTGGCTGAGGTGGATACTTGGGAAGGTCCTGAACCCAAGTCTCAGAGAAGAAGAATGTGAAAAGTCACTATGGCAGATTCTGAAGAGGAAGAATCAGCTGCAGAGAGTGATATGAGTGACAGAATCAGAGCGCCAGTGATTCTGGAGGATAGTGGTGACGAGGTAAGGTTACCTGAAAACCCGAAGGTAAGGTTGAGATCTGATGACAGGCCACCACCAAGCACTGGAGGCATAAGAAGATATTGTTGAGTAGAAATTTTAGCCGACGTAGTATTGCCCCAGGCAATAAGCATATCTGATGGAGTCTGGGCAGTGGCTACCCAGAGAGAAATAGACCTATCAATGGTCTGTGAAGGAAAAACTACTCAACCAATAAAGGTAATACCCCTGTTAACAATGGTAGAATTGCCACTAGGTTGTTCCACATTTGGAATATCGACGTCTCTTCCACCTTACTATCAGGCTGAAGAAAAATTTGAAAAGAAAAAGTCATTTTTGAAATTAATGGAGAATAATTTGAGTAATTGGGCAGAATTGTGGGAACCAATAGTTAAACGATTTCCTACTGTAACGTTGAAGAAAATTCCTGAGTTATTAAAACCCATAGAAAAGATAGGGTTCGAACAGCTGAAGGCTATGTTAGACATTGTGAGGGAAACTGGTACCGAGTGGGTGACTGGTACCCAGTTGCTGATGAATTGGTCAGCAGTTATCGGAACGTTAATTATTCTAGCCATGATAACATTAGTGGTACGGGCACTAATGAGGCGTAGAAAATTGGAGTTAAGAAATAAGGCAATGGCGAGTACTCTCCTGGGTGAGACTGGGGAGCCGATGGGTGTTCTATTTGAAAAGAATGCTGAAGAGACAGTTGAAGTTGAACCTTTGGTGGGAAGTGTAACTCCCACCAAACCACCCATTCTGGCTGAGAGAAAGGCCGTGACGAAAAAGGAGAGGAAATAAATGACGAACTTATTAATTGGTAAGAGGTGTTGCGAGCCTCTATATGGTGCATGGATTGAAAATGAATGATAAATCTATTGATTAGTAAGAGGTGTTGCGAGCCTCTATATTGTGCATGGATGGAACTAATAATGAAATTATAAATTGGTAAGAGGTGTTGCGAACTTCCGGTTGCATGAGAAATCATTTGATAATTCTAATTGTTGCATGAGATATAATATTGTGATGGAACCGTTAATTGGTAAAAGGTGTTGTGAGCCTTGATTATGAAAAAAAATGGACAGAGGACTGTGGTGTATTGACAATATTGTCAGATCGATTTTCGTGCCAATTATGGCTAATTGACAAAAATGATAGGGAGTAATATGACAATATTGGTCGATGGCGGTACGTGAGGGGTTAACCAAAAAAGTTGAGTAGCCAAATATAATTGCCAAGAAGTGTAAAATTAAAATGTCTGGGAAAAAGAATTGAAAATTCTGAAAAAGAATTTTTGACAATAGTCAAAACAGAAAATGGAAAGATGTTGACAGGTAATGAGGGTGACCTAGTTGGTTACAAGTAAAATCGCGAATAGAGGAAGAAAGAAAAAAAATATGTTGTTTTAGGATATCATGAACGGTTCCAAAGCCTGAAGGAAAAAAAAAAAAAATGAAAATTAGAAATTTGACAATCGGGGAAGATAACCCGTGACCTGTGTCTCTCACCTGATTGCAGTGACAGGGAGAAAGGGTGTTGAAAGGTGAACAAGGGAATCTTTGTTGATGGTGTGAAGGCTGTCTGGCATGATGATGTCATAAGCAGTAAAATGAGAGAAACTATGTTGGTAGGAGGAAAGCTATCCTCCCGTAGTCCTCACTATGAGGGTAGTGAAAAGAGGGTTGGACCCTTTCTGATGACGTTATGGAGATCACCCCTGCCTCAGTCAGAACCTACCTAGAATATTGGCAATTATTATATAAACAGGCTGATTTTCAAACTCAGCAGTTGGTGGCAGGAGAGCGAAGCAGTTCGGTTCCAGACGAAGCAGACGAAGACCAGACAGGAACCAACAGATTGGAATTGTGCTTCGCGCTGCCAACTCAGATATCACCAGTCCACTGCTGAGACAAATTGTAGTTAAGAAAACTTAACCCTTGTAAGTTGGTGGCAGAGAGAGGCAAAGCAGTTGGTACCAGATGAAGTAGACAAAGCCGACGAAGACCAGGCAGGGACCAACAGATTGGAATTGTGCTTTGCGCTGCCAACTCATATATCGCCAGTCTGCCGCTGGAATAAATTGTCGTTAAGAAAACCTACCCCCTTGTAAGTTGGTTGAAGGAGAGCGAAGCAGTTCGGTAGTAGACGAAGACCAGACAGGAACCAATAGATTGGAAATGAGCTTCGCGCTGCCAACTCAGATATTGCCAGTCCACCGCTGAGACAAATTGTAGTTAAGAAAACTTAACCCTCGTCAAGCCGCCGCCTTAGATCATAATACGTCACACCCGCAGATTTTTGTCGCCATCTGTAACTTTGAAGTTTTATAAAATCTTTTTTTTTTCTTATTGTCTACTGCAGAAATCGGAGTTTTTTTTTTTTGTTCTGCAATATATGTACCCTTCGGAGTCCAGTCTTCAGCTGCCAGTAAACCCTCTTCCTTTCAGACGTGGCCATCGGCCTTACTTTTAAAGAATCACAACGTGGGGCAGGGTAGTGCATGGTCACTTTCCTGGAAGGAACTTTTGATCTGTTTTACCCGGGTTGTAGCAGAGAGATTGGAGGGAGGCAGACAAGGTTGTGGCAAAGAGATACCATAATTGGTATACTTGGTGCCGTGACCGAGGATTGGGGTCTGGAGGTTTGGTATATGGCTATAAATATATATAAGTACATAAAAAACTCACGTGCAGAGCAAATGTATCAATAATATTGGGTAAAACTTAACAGATGAGATCCATTATAAATTTAATTCAATAGTCTTTTTACAAGACTGTATCTTCAGATGGAATACAAGATCTTATGGAGTTTTCACTGTTAGACTGGCTGTATATTCTACATTATGTTAGACATTTAAGTTATTATAATTCAACATATAAAAAAAGGGATAAAAAAAAGAAAAAGAAAAAAAACAAGGAATTTATTATGCTAACTGAATCCAATAGATTATGAATTAATCTGTTTATTTCCAGTGTTGTCCCAGACTTTTTCATTTATAAACAAACTTCACTTTTAAAAAGATTTTAAAAATTTCCTATACTTTTTAATATATTTCCTATATATATATATATATATATATATGAGGATCATGAAATTAATTTCCAGACTTTTTTTTCTGGGCACTTTAATTGATAGTACACACATCAAACTCTAGTCCCCTTTGAAGTAATCTCCTCTGGCTGCAATGCACTTGCTGTACCGTTCCAACAACTTCTGGAAGGCCCAATGAAAGTCCTCTTGTGTGAGCATGTCAATGACCTTTGTCACAGCCTCTTTCATCTCCTCAATTGTCTCATAACGACAACCTCTGAGCTTGGTCAAATAGTCTGTGACAAGGATGGAGTTGTGGACTGGTGCATTGTCCTGGTGGAAATGCCGCTGACCCGATTTGAAGAGTGCTGGCCTCTTCCGGCGGAATCTCTTCCTGAACTCCCTTAAAACTTCAACATAGTAACCCTAACCCTAACCCTTTGGCCAATCAACTCTGGTGTATTGACTCTTCCCACACCTCTCATCATTCCTCGCAGACTCCCTGCCTTACGTGAATCTCTTATGCCACTCAAAAACTGATGCTCGATTCATGCAAGATGCTCCAAAGGCAGTCTGAAGCATTCCATACGTTTCTGTGGCATTTAAAACACAATTTTATTGCATATCATTCTTCTAAAGTGTCCTGACATCCAGATTGCATTTTTGAAATTCACCAGCTGTGACAATCAGACTTTAGTAGGGTGTATTCCAATTCATGATGTAGCTGTTCATTTGAAGCTGAAATCATAAAAATTGGTCAGTCATCTTATAAGATGTATAGCAATAACATACTGAATTTTCAAGTGGCTACATCCATTTTAAATGCCTGTACAGAAAAGTCTGGAAACTTATTGAATGCACCACATATGTATATATATATATATATATATAAAACTTAATTTTAAAGACCTAATTGTACTATCTTAATTCTAATCTAATCAATTATTTGATTGTACATAGAAAAGATCATAATATTTCTATCATAATGATTATGCAACTTAATAGCTACATTTAAGATTATTTGAATTTTTGAAAGTTGTAAGATGATATGGGAATTCATTCATATCCATCGAGTTAATCAGTTAATATCACAATATTTAGACCAATAAATGAGATAAATTTAAGGTGATCATATTCTTAAAGCAACTTAGAGAGTAATATATATCATTTTATTTCTTTATTTAAAAAACAAACAAATCGTAAATCACAAATAGTTACCTCCCTTATATAATTCTCAAAAACCAGAGATTGTAATATTAACTCTTAGTACCTTGTGGAACCTCCCACAACTGCAGGCTTGAAAAATAACTGAAAATTTAAAATGTTGTAACCTGTTATTTAACTGCTTTAAAGGCTGTTTAATGATAGGTTATAATATTCTATAGATGCTTTAACATACATGAAAGAATAATAGAATTATATATAAAATATATAGCAATATTTTATTGGCAATAGTGATGCAGAAGTAAGGAATCCACATCTGAAATTCTGGTTGCTAGGATTTATGTTTCTAGTTATTGGCACAAATACCAAACACTTGAGTTCAAAGGGTTAAGGTATATCTGAATATGTTCTAGGACCAAATAGACTTAAAACTGCTACTGTGTTATAAGTACACATATCAAATTCAGTATGATAGTTACTTCTTGCAGCAACATTGCTTTCAACTGATAATTGTATATTGTTAGAAACCTCTCAATTAGAGCTCCTACAGAGATCAATTGTAACTCATTTTGGCAGCCATTAAGCTCAATATTTACTGAATCCATATTATAATGGTAAATAAATAAATAAGAGAAGTATGCTAAATAATATTATCTTTCCTTGAGAAATTATAGTGATCAAAGAGGACATTAACATACATAAGGTTGAGAATATTTAATACTACTATGCTAACAAAAATATCAGTATGGTGTGCCACTTTTACCGTGTTATTATAGCATATATACAAAAATCAGATTATTTCAATATAGATATGAATAGACAGATAACAATGAGCTTTGGAGTGTAAAATTATTTGCCTATTTATAAATACCAGCTCAGTGGATTGAAGCAACATCTAAATAACAGTGTTCAACCAGTTTACTAAAGTATGAATTCTAAATGATCCAGTCAAATGATCTTTTGTAGACAAACTCAAAAATATACACATTTGACAAAAATACTGTTTAAGTATATCAACATCAACAAGACAACCTTAAAATTAAGTTGTACCCATAATAAAAAAAACATTTAAAAAAGTATATTTTTCTTTGTATGTTAAATACTGTAGAAGAAAAAACATGAAATGGTAGAAAATGTTACCCAAGATGATATCTTGTAAGGCATTATCCCTCATAAAAACAAAATAAAAAAAAACACAAAGAAAAAAACAGTATATACTTTTTCTTTTGCAACTCGCAAACTAGCTGCAGGGTTACTTTTAAAGTTTTTTTTCCCCCATGAGTAAGACGGATTTGTTTTATATTTGAATAGACTGCTGAGTGATAGTAGGAGATTGTTCAAGCTCCAGTGTAGAGAGAGAAAAAATAAATGTAGAGAAGGAAAACGGGATAGAGAAGTAGAGGTCTTTTCTGCTGTAGTTCCTGAACACATAACAAAGAGCCGGCACTGTATGCAGCCCACACAACACCAATCAACTGGAAAAAAAAAAAGATACAATATTACTGATTAATAAAATTAAAAAAAAAAGTTAATAATTTTGTAACATTATAATAGTTTAAATCTATATCAATAATTAGGAAGAATTAGTTTATGTGGACTTTATAGACAACAAAACAGTTAACTCTGCTAAAAAATTGACTTACCGTCACATCCTGCCTTGTGTCAGAGAGAGAGAGAGAGAGTAAGTAAATGTAGACATAAATAAAGATGGTAGATTCTGTAATTAGCATTTAATAATCAACTTCCTTAAGAGCCACAGATAAAAAGAAATTTGCATTATCATCAATAAACAATTTAGCTGAAAAGAGAATATCCTGGGAAAATACTTTTATAAATTAAAAATGATTCTTCAGTTCTATGTAGAGCTATTAAATTTGACATTGCATACTTAATGAATATGAAAAAAAAAAATTTTGTTCCATATATAGGGTGAGGGAAAGAAGGGCTCTAATTGAGAGGGTTAGGGCTTCTAACAATATACAATAATCAGTAGGAAGCAATATTGCTACATGAGGTTATTTAATGCCAAAGCTATCTTTGTAGAAGGTCAGTAGTGGTACAATTTAACCCATAGCTGAGGAATAAGAGAGTTCATACCTTTTCCAAAGGCACTAGTCTGAAAGTGAATGTAATAGCATGACTGGAGTTTGAACTTGCTTATTAAGATGTTGCAGTCCAGCATGTCAGCCATTAAGACACAGGGACTTACCCAGCTGTAAGAGGTAATATACAATATAAATTTCTAAACTTATCAATAAAAAATATTAATGGATCATTAGCTTAAGAAAAATAAACATCCATAATTAATTAAAGATTCTTCATAACTTATAAAGTAGTACTTCAAGATGGAGAGACAAAATAATTACATCGCATTACTGCTTATGATCAATCGATTTAACACCATTTTAACCAGTTTGGAGCTATTTTATGTTAAGAGGAAAACTGTAGTGGATGGTCAGATTTATTCAAATGTTTTTTCAAGGATCTTTCTTGGTTTTGATAGTGTATTGTCTTCAGTTGTTTGTAGCAAAGAGGATTTGGGATCACTTTTGAAGGAGGGGTAGGTTTGTAGAGTGAAGTTCAAATTTACTTTTATATTTTTTGGTATCATTTTATTTCTTTCATGAAGAATAAAATTATATTGATATTTTTAAATGTATCTCTTGTGAACAGAGGGCAAAATATGATGTCATACCCTCTTTCAAGTATGTATTGATTTTGAGTGAGTAATAAAGCAAAGAAAAATATAGTATAGTTTCTTGTTTCATGTGGTATAAGGTTTTAAAACATTTTTAAAAATCAAATTCTTTGTGGGATGAGTTTTATAGTTGGCATCTCAAAGAAAAACTAAAATGAAGAGACAAAGACAAGATGAAGAGGCGTTTTATGTCTTTACAAGAGGAGTTCTTGTGATTGACCTTTTGCTTTGAGTCCTATAGCTGGGTAACAGGGTGAGAGGTAGTCAATACATTACAAATAAAAAAAGAGAATGTTTGGTAAACTCTTACCTTGAAGAAGGTACTGACAACTGAGAAGGACTGCACTACAGGCATGATAGAAGCCATAATTACCAAAGGTAGGACAGAATAGCCAATTACACCAAGACATTGGGAATATGTCACCTGGATTAAAAAAAAAATCCTTGCTTCATATCAATATTAATAATTCACTCAAAAAGTTGAGAGAGTACATAGGAAAATTGTATTCAAGTAGTTCAGGGCAAAAAAAAAAAAAAAACCAGATTTTAGCACATAAAAGTTTATGAAAAATATACAAGCCATATTCTTCTGAGTATAACAAGCATACTAAATTTCAGAAAAAATTAAAAAAAAAAACCCCAGTTCTCATGGACACTGACTACAACTTAATGTTAAAAATGCCAGATACAATCAAATTCAATGCAAAATATGGGTACATAAAAATAAAAAGTGCATCAATGATGCTAAGTAAGTGTTCCCTAAAGCAGTCAAATGGTACAAAGACAATGGTTCTTGCTAACATTACCTCCTAACCTACAAAGTTGTGAAGGTGATAAAAACAATCATGAATAGGAATGAAAGTTAAAAACCATTACCTGAAGGAGTTTATTAGCAAAATAAAACAGGCAATACATCATATATATATACACACTTATGGTAATTACATATTATTCATTTCTGTGTGTACTTATAGTATATACATGTAGAACATAAATATCATCATCATGTTGCGCTGCCAGCATGGATCTCCCTGACCCTCACTCACCACCCGTATCTATCGTCCATCACTCCAAGGAGGCAATATTCTGTATCAGTACAGAGCTGTTGAATATAGGTTCTGGCTGGTTGTCCTGCCTTTGCTCGTCCATGTAAAAAGGTCCACAGGAGTATATTGCTTATGAGTTCATCCTTACTTTTTCAGCAGTGTCCCACATATCTGGTTCATCTAACTTTGATAGTTTTTGTGATGGGTGGTAGGTGGCTGTACAGCTGCTGTTTTGTGGGGTGTTGCCTCCAGGACTTGTTCAATATTGCTCACAGAATTCTTGTGTAATTGTCACCAAGCTTTTTCTCAATGTTTAGTTAGTGTCCATGTAATGCATCCATATAGCAGGATTGACATGACCACTGCTTGGAAAAAAAACTGTTTTATTTTATCGGTCAAGTCTGACTTCCATATGACTGATAGCCTATTGATAGCTGTTCATGCCTTTGCTAGTCACAAGTTAATGTCTTTCTTAGTTGAGGAGACACTGCTTCCTAGATAGGTGAACTTGGCTACTAGTTTAAAGAGTCACACCTCTTTGTGTGGAGATGTCGTTTCTTTGATTAAAGTACATGTATTCCATCTTGCCTGTGTTGACATGGAGGCCTATGCCAACAGTGGCTCGTTCCAGATGATGTAGCAGGAATTCAGCTTGGATGGATGTATTTGCCAGTAGCGCTATGTTATTGCTTAGTTCACATCTGTAATTATTTGAGTGGAGTATCTTCAGTTTCTTTCTTTTGTCAGCTTGAAACTGTTTTCTTCCATTAAATCAATAAACATTCTAAGTACATAGTCTAGGCAGATGATAAATAGGTAAGGGGCTAAAATGTGTCTCCATCTGAAGAGTGGAATCTTAAATGGCCGTGTCGGTTTCTTTGCGAAAGCTGTAGGCAAGAAATATTTGCTCCATCTTCACTCTGTGTAAGGAGTCAAAGGCCTTGGATAAGTCAAGAAATAATATCGTTGTGCCAAGGTTTTTTGCAAGAATACCTTGTGGAATTTGAAGGATTGTCAAAATTTATGATGATGTAGATCAATTTCTCAGAAAGTCATTTTGGTTCTTTCTAAGTATCTTCTCAATTTTGGGTTCTATGTGGCTGCATGGTAGAGCAATATGGATCATGGCTGCAATGAATATAAGGGTTATACCTTGGATGTTCATAGGTCAACCTTCAGAGGAAAAGAGAGGATGCATCAATAAATATATATACACACACATAAATACATATATATATATATATATATATATATATACACACACACACACACACATATATATACACACACAACACACACATATATATATATACACACACACACATATATATATATATATATATACACACACACATATACACACACATACATATATATACACATACACATATATATATATATACATACACACACACGCATATATATATATATATATATATATATATATACAAGGCTCATTAACTAAGTTTCCAGACATTTTTTTGTATGGGCCCTTTTATTGATATACACATATGAAACTCTAGTCTCCTTCAAAGTAATCTCCTCCGGCTGCAATGCACTGTGCCAACAACTTCTGGAAGGCCCCATCGAAGTCCTCTTGTGTGAGCGTGTAAGTGACCTTCGTCACAGCCTCTTTCATCTCCCCAATTGTCTCATAATGACAGCCTTTAAGTTTTTCCTTGAGCTTAGTGAATAACCAAAAGTCACAGGGAGCAAGTTCTGGACTATAGGGAAGCAGAGTAATTGTCTTGAAGCCCATCTTGGTCAAATAGTCTGTGACAAGGATGGAGTTGTCGACTGGTGCAAATGCCACTGGCCTCTTCCAACAGAATCTCTTCCTGAACTCCCTTAAAACCTCAACATAGTATTCCTTGTTGACTGTCTGTCCAGTGGAAACCCAGTGCATGTAGATCATGCCAATGCTGTCAAAAAAAAGGATCATCAAAAGTTTGTGGGTGGATTTACTCTGTCTGGCCTTCTTTAGTCTGGGAGAACCAGCATGCTTCCACTGGGAACTCAGTCTCTTTGTCTCTGGGTCATCCAGCTTTCATCATAGGTCACCAGAGCATCAAGAACTGTGGGATCTGAATTGATCAGCTCGACCTGCTCCTTGCTGTCATGACAATGTCTTTCTTTCAGATCTTCCCTAAGAACACTTTGGACAAACTTCATGCAAATCATCTGCATCTTCAGTTCCTCACGAATAATTGTGTGTGTGACATCAAACTGTGAACTTATTGTCTCTATAGACACATGACGGTCCTTATCCACGAAATTCTTTATTTGGCTAATCAACTCTGGTGTATTGACTTCCTTACTCCTCCCACACCTCTCATCAAACCTCACAGATTCCCTGCCTTCCTTGAATCTCTTATGCCACTCAAAAACTGATGCTCGATTCATGCAAGATGCTCCAAAGGCAGTCTGAAGCATTCCATACTTTCTGTGGCATTTTTTCCAAGTTTAAAATACAATCTTATTGCATACTGTTCTTCTAAAGTATCAGATTACATTTTTGAAATTCACCAGCTGTGACAATAAGCTTTAGTAGGGTGTATTCCAATTGCTACTGTAGCTGTTCATTTGAACCTGAAATCATAAAAATTGGCCAGTCATCTCATAAGATGTACAGCAATAACATACTGACTTTTCAAGAGTCTACACAATTTCAAATGTCTGTACAAAAAAGTCTGGAAACTTATTAAAGGCACCTAACTATATATATATATATATATATATATATAGTTAGGCTGCAGTCATTCATTTAAGCATGATACATTAAATAGTAAAGACAAATTTTGTCAGTATAATTTACTTAAGATCCATTCAAGTTTCCTAATAAGTACCTTAGTTTCAGGTTGGAATTGGTGGATGAATTTACCAAAATTGTCCGAGCACTTTTTTTTCATTCCGTATTCCTTGATAGTTTTCAATCTCTGTTGATAGCATTCCCTTTTAAATTCATCAGTAACTAGGTTTTTATCCAACTTTGCGTTTGCATATTCTTATAAAAAAACTTTCAGAACACATTATAAAAACAAGACAAGCAAGAAACACCTGATGATGGCCTAAGAAGTATATATAATGTATATATATATATATATATATATACACACACACACACACACACACACACACATATATATATATATATATATATATATATATATATGTATGATTTGGTCCAGTTAAACCGGAGTTGGGAGTAATTCCATCAGGACAAGAAAACTATTCAAGAGTGAACATTTAAATTTTCCTGGTTAAGAGCTCAATGTAACAGACATTACAGAGCAATAATTTCATTAAGAAAAAAAAAAACAAATCGGTCACATTAGTATTATAAATTTATTTCAATCCTGTTATGCTTTTTGAAAAATCAAAAAACATGAAAAAAAAATTAACAGGACTTCTTCAGATCTTTTGGATAAAATAAATCAGAATGAACACAGAAAAGAAGGTGGGAGGGGGTGAAGAGTTACCTCCTCATTTAGTCCACTTCTTTTTTTTTTATTTTTTGTCGGATAGAATTATAATAAATTAATTTTTAAAAATTAAAAAAAAAAAAGTCTTAATTATTTTTCAACTTAAAACTACAGATATAATACTAAATTAGAAAAATAACTTTAGTCAATAGCTTTACGTAATGATACAGTAAAAATTATATTAAATTAATTTCAGGATTTAATTAAATAAAACTTTTTTTAAAAATCAAATTTATTTATATATATATATATATATATATATATATATATATATACACACATATATATATATATATATATGCATAAATATCTACTAATCTACCAGCATTCACGGTTACCAAAAAAAAGAAAAAAAAAAAAGAAAAAAAAAGAAAAAACCCCGTAAGGAACAAGAGATAAAAATATCCTGAATCACCGCCCGGGGGGAAAAAAGAAAAAATGCCATAGGACATTTTGTCCTATGGCATTTTTTCAACCCCGTCACACCAGTCGAAAAAAACCAAGAGATGTGCAGTCAGTTGGTCAAAAGAAAACTAAAACCTGTCATAAATGCTGCAATGCCATAATTACAAGAGTGCTCAACACGAGTGGAGCCAATTACAAAATTAAGTTAAATCGCGAGTCAGAATTCTCCTACTAAAGTTTCACCTTAACGGCGCATCAGTGAGTCTCATACTGACCAATGATAAAGGAGAAAACGCCGTATTTTATATTCACCAAAAACCTACCTAGCTTAAAATTTACATAACAACAAAATAAAAAACTAAAAAAAAAAAAAAAAAAAACTTACTTTTATTTAAAAAAAACCCCAAAAAAAAACAAACTCTTAGGTATAAATACTCAGAAACCTATCCTTAATTATAAAGCAACCACCCCTTTTTGTGTTTACAGCTATTTGAAACCTCTGACCTTTGGTTTAACATATCCCTACTTTTACAAGACGCTATTGCTAATCTTTCCTCCATGCAAAGCACACAATCCCTATCACCAGCCCTATATTTACAGCACTTCTTTATTACTTCCCATTTCAGTATTGGATCTATTCCTTTTTTATCCTTGACCTCCCAGACATAACTAGATAACGTGGTACTATGCCTATACTTCTCGTGGGAGAAACTCGTTTTATGATTATAGTACCTAGCCTTAAATTCCTCTTGCATCGACCCAAAATATACCTTTTTATTTCTATCATTACCCGGATCACTATATACTTCCACTTTATACACCACACATTCTTGTTTAAATTTGCCTTCCAGTGGGCATCTAACCTTATCCCTACAATTACATTTAGCAATCACCTTATTTTTCTCTTTACTTAGTTTAGCTATATTACTCTTATTTATTATGCCATTAATGTTGGGCATGCAACTATAACTTAATTTAACACAATTCTTATTAAATATCTTATATAGCGGGTTCCCACAAGGGAAATTTCTTTTTAACAACTTAAAAAATTCTTTCCCTAAGTTATTGACTACTTCCATGTTAAAGGGGGGATTAAACCAAAAAATTTTTCTATGTCTATTTCTCCTTTTTTGTTATTACTTCTCTCCCTATCCAGATATTCTAATTTGATCCTATATCCATCATTCTTCAATGCCTCCTCATATTCCTGCTTGCTTCATTCAAAAATTTCCTTATTAGAGGAGTTATTTGATAACCTATGCTCTATTCCCTTAGGTATGTGTTTAAATACTTGTATTGGGTGGTTGGATCTCCTGTCCACATAACGCAGGTCCTGGTTCCTTTTTCTAAATGGAGATACCGTTCCATTATATAGGTTTAAAGTAACATCAAGATAATCGGAAATTTTTAGGTCTGTTTGCGTAACTAACTTAAATCCAAACTCGCCAAACAGCCTATGCAATCTTTTTCTAATACCATCACATTTTTTTGGTGTGCTTTTATCCACGATAATCAAACCATCATCACAATGGGTCCACAATCTTATTAATGCTATACAATAATACACACCCCACGAGCTCATAAATTTCGGCCCCATCATATGCCCCCATTGCTGTGTTGAAATTGCCACCTTCCCCTTTTTTTTATCCATGTACTATCTTCATAGTATAGCAATATTTTACGACAATGCTTAATTATCTCCACCTTGTGTAAGGGTATCACCATATATTCTTTAGCCAAATCTAACGCTCTATCTAATGTCCTTTCGGTTATCGATGGGTAAAATTCCCTAATATCATATTTGATAAAGGAACACCTATCATTCTTATTGTATTCCTCAAACCACTTAATACAATCTTTTGTGCTCTGCCATTGGTTAATGTTTAATGCTAGCTAAGCAAAGCACATATATCTTGGACGATTATTTTACTAACCCTACCTATCTGTGTTTTGGCAGGGTTAATAAGCCTACATTCAGGATTAGTCTTGAAATCACTTTTATGGTCCTTGATCGTAATGAAACAATTCTTTGTATTGTATTTTTCCACTCTATCTACAATACCTAATCTATGCGCCAACACTTTTGCTTCGCTATTCAACTCCCTTTCGAGATCTGGTGGTGCTTTTCTATAATATTCAACCACCTCCTTAAACATCATTTGCTTATATTTCCCCTTTTCTATCTCGTAGAAGTTACCCGACTTATCCGACTTTACAAATATGCTGTCGGACTCCTTAATTCTCCTGATATCTTCACACATTTTCTGTGGGATATTATTGCGCATTTTCCTAAATTTTATCTCCTTAACCATTCCTATCATTTCAGCCTCAAACTTATCCATCTCTTTAATATGGGGAGGGGGTGTTTCCTAGTTTGGAACCCATATTTCTCCCATCCCCCCTTTTCAGTACAGTCAATTGCATTGAGAAAAAAATATGCCTCCCATCTCATATTTTTTATGAAAGATTCTATCTTTCTCAACAGAACTAACTTATACTGATGCCTATTAGGTATCGGTATATTTTTATATGAATACTTTATATTCGCCTTCTCCATAGTAGCAGGAGCAAAAAAGTGCTCAATGGTAAACACCAGAGCTTAAATATTTACTAATCTACTATCTACCAGCATTCACGGTTACCAAAAAAAAAAAAAGAAAAAGACAAAAACCCCCGTCAGGAACAAAAGATAAAAATATCTCGAATCACTGCCCGGGGGAAAAAAGAAAAAATGCCATAGGACAAAAAGAAAGAAAAGGCCAACCCCATCACACCAGTCGAAAAAAATCAAGAGATGTGCAGTCAGTTGGTCAAAAGAAAACTAAAACCTGTCGTAAACACTGCAATGCCACAATTACAAGAATGCTCAACACGAGTGGAGCCAATTACAAAATTAAGTTAAATCGTGAGTCAGAATTCTCCAACTAAAGTTTTACCTTAATGGCTCATCAGGGAGTCTCATACTGACCAATGATAAAGGAGAAAATGCTGTATTTTATATTCACCAAAAACCTACCAAGCTTAAAATTTACATAACAAAATAACCGGGGGGGAAAATAAAAAAAAATAAAAAAATAATAAATATATATATATATACACACACACACACACACACATATATATATATATATATATATATACACACATATATACTTTAAGAAAAACAACAAAACCGGTCACATAGGATTATAAATCTATTTCCATCCAGTTACGCATTTTTGAAATTTCCAAAAACACGAAAAAAAGTTAACAGGACTTCTTCAAATCTTTTAGATAAAAAAACTAGAATAGACACAGAAAAGTGGGAGGGGATAGAAGAGGGGTGAAGAGTTATCTCCTCAATAAGCCCACTTCTGTTTTAAATTTTAATTTCAGTTAGAAATGTAGTAAATTTATTTTAAACAAATTTTTTTTAATTTTTCATTTTTCAATTACATTTTGACTTAAATCACACTTTTTTTTATTGAATTAGATTTAAACTTTAATTAATAACTTTACGTAATGATACAGTAATAGATATTTTAAACCAAAACAAATATTTCATTTAT
>CAUZXS010000323.1:5000-7500 GCA_963585895.1 Sepioteuthis lessoniana | reverse complement strand
GACAATTGTCAGATAAAGTTGTAAGAATAGCACATGGACATTTTAGCAGAATTTTTCATAAACTAAAATTAGTGCATCCTAAAAATGCCATTTAAAGTAAGAGACAAATCTGATAATGTTCTTTTACTTTTTAAAACAGGTTTTAAATAATTATTCATACACTTTGCATAAAATTCATCACAAAGTTAGAAAAAAAAAATGCAGTAATTTCTGTGAAATGAAAGCTTGCCAGAGATGATGAAAAATGAAAATAGAGGTACACTTGGATGAAGAAAATGTGTAGTACACTCAGCAGTTTGCAGTATTATGACTGGTACTCAGGCTGTTAGGCTAACGGAAGTCTACAAAATAAATACAAAATTGTGTAGACGTCTATGTTGTTCAATCAAATATGTATTAACAAAGAAATGCTACACATATATATATATATATATATATATATACACACACACACACACAAATACAGACCTTGTATTCATGAAGATTTAATGATGTCATTAAACATCCTAAAATTATTTTTTATCTATAAAGGTAACCATTTACTGCCAAGACAAGTGTGTACCCATAAAAATTCTTACATTTTAAATATCACAGGATTAGCACCCAGAGTAATATTCCATTTGTTGATGGCCGATGTTTACCAGTAATGCTTTTTCGCAACAACTTTCAAAAGAAAAATCCTTTGGCTTGATTTTCTCTTTTTAGATTGCAGAATTCCAAAGAAGAGTAAAATTTCAGGACATCTGGGTCAGCTCGGACACATGAACGGTCAAAGTCCAATACTTTGAGGCCTTTTAAAGATTTTGCCCGAGACAAGGCAACATAAGCTTGACCAGATTCAAACACTCGAGTTAAAGACATTTCTACACAGTCCAAAGTCATTCCCTGAAATTAAATAAAACTTTTTTTAATTAAAAAAATTTGAATTCAGAAATTAATCAAAAATAAAATTCAAGTGTATAAAACAAATGTATGCATGTGTGTAATTTCTCTACAATACCAGAATATGCTATTACAAAGTGATGACTTCAAACTGCATTTTGTTTAATAGTATATCAACTTCTGTGAGTCATTTAATGCCAAGAAAGGTTAGGTTGGTTTTGTCTTCTATGGAGTTTTAGGGTTTAAGATTGAGGCTTTTATTATAATATTTGATTATATTTAGCCAGATATTGATGAAATTAGCTAGTTTATTGGCCAGTGGGTAGAGTGTTCGTCAATGGTCCGGGAGACCTGGGTTCAGTCCTAAGTTGCGTAATACCAAAGACTTTAAAAATGGTACTTGATACCTCCTTGCTCAACACTCAGCAATATATGGTACATATTAAGGGTTAAATGGAGCAATCCTGGGAAAGGAGTATTGCCCTCCCCTACACCTTGGTGTAGTAGCTATTGAAATGGGAGTCTTCTGGTCGTCCTCAACAACGGTTGCCAACTTTACTATTGGTGAAACAGTTGATTTGGTCAGATTTTTGTGAAAAGATTTTTTTTTTTTTTGAAAACCCAAGATGTTCTCTAGTTTTGGTTTGTTGGGTTTTATTGCATATTCATATCTGCAGGCCACTCAATGCCAAGTTTCATTTATACACATATTACAGAGATTTCCTAATGAATACTTAAATATTCCAAACAAGCCAGAGCCCACCTGTCTGCAAACAATCAAAGGGCTCAAAAAAACTGTTACATAAAACTAAAAATGCAATTCAACATCAGCAATCTGTTTGTACACAGTTAAATGGTTATACATATGATTTGTAAACATTTTGCTAATAACATTTTTAAAACAAGCCTGAGCTTAATTTTCTTCACAGTTAAATTATTTAATGTACCTCCATCAAACACAAATCATTCTATTTACTTTTAATCACTTGTTTGCACACAATCAAACAGTCTCAAAAACTACTATGTAACAGCAACAATTTAACATCAGTCATTTGTTAGCACACATTTAAATAAATATACATGATATATACATACATAATATACATGATATATACATAATAGTCAGTAATTTCGTTTTTTTCTTTTCAAGTGGATGGTTTGTAAGTAACATTTAAAAAAGAGATTGAGCTCATCTGTTTGCACACAGCTAAATGGTTTAAAGTATTGTAGTTATACTTTCCAGATCGAGGCTGTCAACTATGCAGTCTGTGTCACTATCCATGCTTTCTATACTGGAGAATCTTTGTAGGGATTTGGTTGATCCCTGAGCATTGCACTGCTTATTCATTCCTATAGGTGACTTTGTTCTTGAGGCTGAGGGGACTGCATTGAATTTGGCTGGAGGTAGTTTGAATGCACTTCCTAGTCTTTCACTGTTCACTTTGGTGTTCATATGTACTCTTCCAGCCTGACCAATTGGAGCCTGTGCTTTCTGTTTAAGTTTACGCTGTCTTTTGGATTGTGGGTGTAGAGTCTATTTCCATTTGTTCTATATTTTAAATTTGTTTTTAGTTTCTATAGAGGAGTTTGGAGTTGGTTTTAGATTTCCTTCTTTCCC